>JAODAL010029783.1:0-51033 GCA_025379985.1 Phyllomedusa bahiana
ACATAAGCGTGATGACGCAAGTTACACCGTAGGCTTAGAGAAGCGTGGTCTCACGCGAAACGGCTGTTGCCTTTCTGTCGCTCTTACTCCCGTATGCCCTGTATGTCAAGTAAGCCGAAATAAATAGCATTTTAAGTGAAGATTGGTGAGTGCCGTGAAGGATTTTTTCTTTTCTAAGATAAACTCTTACCTGCAGCTCTGCCTATTTGGCCACATCTGTCCTTCTGATATCTGCACATGGCAAGACGAGGCACAGGTATCTCCTTCAATTATGTAGTAGCCAAGCCCACCCATGGATGCCAATTTGATAGGGCCAACTACTTAAGGAAAGCCCAGTAGAATTCATAATTGTTAGCTAGTCCTTCAAAACAAATTGTATCTTTTCTTGGCATATAACCAGGAACATTTTGAATGTTTCTCTCCACATTTGACCATGGAAGTATATTCCTTATGAGCCTTGACCATTAAGACATCAAGAACTGATAGCTTTGTCAAAGAACAGTTGTCTCTTCTCGAGCTGAGTGAAAAGAATCTTTAGTAAGCTGTAAGCTGACAATTATGGCTGAAAACAAACAGAAAATGGCTAAGATAGTAATCATAAAGCAGAGCAGAAAGACAGTATCTTTTGTTATCCCTATCAATAGCATTGATCTCCGTCTCTCCCAGATACAGTTGTGGAACCTGTTCTCCATACTAGAAGTGGCACCAGGGCAGCATCAAGGGACATTGCCCTGAAGTCACTAACTGCAGCCGTTATTGTTCTGACTAAAAGCTAAATATGGTCAGCACATCCATTTTGAAAAAGGAGTATCAAAACTGTAAAAGCCCATCTACCAATGGCAAGGTAACCTCAATCAAGATGGGAACCTACTGTATATGCCTCTCTTGGTGTCTGTTAAGACCTCCATACGTCAGGGTGAGAAGATTCCAGCTATAACCTTATCTGATTTAAAAGCCTGTGCAGATGGGTGGAGTGCAAAAACCAAGATGGGGGCCAGCCACTTCCCCATACACACAGTCTAAAAACAAAATATGGTCAGCACATCCATTATGAAAAATGAGTATATAGGTGCACACTATTGTGACAGCCAAAAGCAAAGCAAACTCAACACAATATCAGCAGCAGTCTACAAGCACTAAAAAACAGTCAAAGAGCACATAGGAATTTTATGTAAAAGCATTTCTGCTAGTTTAGAATATCTGAAACTTTTGAGGTTTTTAATGTACATTTTTTAAACAAAACTGTAAAAGCCACGGGACTGCCGGGGGCGGGGCGTCTGGCACGGCTGCATCTTAAGGCTGCTCCAGCTCTATATGCACTAAAACCCATAAATATCACAGACATCCTGCGACAGAAGGATTCGCAACCTTCACCCAAACTGTTACAGGGTCCAAAGAGCAGGGAGGCAGAAATATTTCCACACCCAGAGGTACAGAGCAGTAAAAGTATGTGCCGCCACACACGGGGCCAACCCGGGAAGCCAGGCTGCAGAACCCTGGAGACCATTTGCCCGACTTACTGGAGGCTCGCAGGACACGGTCACAAGTGAATCACCCCCCACCCCGCACAGGAACCGACCATGGTGCATCCTCGGACCCAGTGAGCCATGCTAGGGCCCGCGGCCCTCCTGCCTTGCAGATTCACGGGCTTTCCCGCCCGTCGGGTTTAGCCACCGCCATCTTGATGCCCCTCTAACGAATGACTGAGCATAGCAGCAGCAGTGTCATACCATCAGCCAGACACAGGCCGACGGCTGAAGGAGCCGATGGTGAGGGGCAGGTGTGGACGGGCTGACCCATCTGACGGGAGAGAGTCCCCGTGGAGTGGAGCTGAGGAGACTGCGAGGCGTGACTCGGGACCGAAGCGGAGCGCACTGCGGAAGGGAGAGAAGAAAGGCTGATGGGCCACAGCTGTTCACAAGCGGCGCAGAGCAACCGCACCTGTCCCTGCCTGCGCACTGGGACCCGGGAGCTGCGCTGACCCAGGACCCGCAAACTCCGAGCCTGTGAACAACACCTGATCTTAGGTAACATGCCATAGTGGACTATCACGCTCATGCTCACACTCACCAAAACACCTCGTGGGCATATCCCGAGATCGCCTTCTGCCGCGACCATCACCTGCTGACAGGACACTGCACACGCGTGCTACCGCACACACCCACGGTTAGACCCGGAAGTTTGAGCCGTGCATTGAGGTGGCCCTGATTAGCCCAACGAGCTCTAGCTCTCAGCACTCCCCTGGTTACGGCAAACCTCATGGGGCCATTGCATGCAAGTGCACATTTCCTTGCTCAGATAAAACTATCATTGGGGACATTAGGGACACAAATGTGAGGTAACAAAGGCTTTCAAGATTGTGCCTTAAACCGAGATTGTCACACATTGTCACTCCACAACACATTGATCAGAGCTTACCTCCCAGAACCACCGCAATGAGCTTTCAGGTTACTTTGTCACCACCTAGAGCTCAACAGCGACATCTCATGCCGAACCCAGAAATTGCAACACCAAATCACTATGTAGGGGGTTAGGGTTGCAGGGACCCCAGATGCAGCCTGACCATTTCGGCACATCTCTGCTTCACCTGCCATGCAAAATATATGCATAACCAATAGACTCCCCCCACCGGGACCTCACACGGCAACCCACGGATCCACGGCGCCCGTCCCGAATTGGGATCTGTTTCACAAAGTATGGACAAATACGTGCAATCCTCCAGAATTAGTAAACGCACGCAATCTAACTCTAGTACCATAAGGAAAAGCAAGATCCCTTAGACTCTACCCAACAAAAGGCGACTCAAAACAGGGCACAACCACAAGAACCCAAAAACATGGCGCACGCTACACCACCAGCGCATAACGAAAACCTGACTTCCTCGCCAACTTCCCCAGCCGATGACCACCCGTCTTCACCAGGCATTACCCACTAAGCCCTATCGGTGGCGCAGGAAGTTTCTAAGCTCATTCTACCAGCTTTGGACAAGAGACTGGACATCATTCAAGCATCAATTAATGCCGCCCTGGCGCAGATAACTAATAATTCACAAAAAATAGTGGAGCTGAAGTCTCGTACAGCAGCCGTTGAGGAGGACGTCACCAGAACAGAGGGGGTCTCAGCCACAAACCAAGCCTTGCTAGAAAGCCTAGAAAATAAAATAGACGATTTAGAAAATAGAGAAAGGCGCAACAATATCTGTTTCATAGGCATCCCCGAGGCTGTCCCTACGGATTCTTTAGCCTCATACCTGACAACTGACCTAGCCACGGCCTTGGGTTTGGACACACCCGGAGACCCACTCATTGTGGAAAGGGTCCACCGCATGGGAGTTTTGGGAGATTGAAGGGGCAGATCGAGGCCCGTCATTGCAAAATTCCATAACTGGGCTATAAAAGAAAAATTCCTCAAGGCATATAGGCAGCGCCAAGAACTCCGTGTGGGGGAGAATAAAATATTGATCTTTCAGGACTTCTCCCTACAGGTAACCCAGAAACGCAAGGCGTTCCACTCGATTTGTAAACACCTACACGACAGCGGGGTGCGATTCCAACTGTTATACCCTGCCAAGTTGAAAATTTGTGTAGAATGGTCAGGTATCTGTATATGATAGACCAGAGGACGCAGCAACAAAATTTGTACCAGACGCAAATGATTAAAACCAACTCGGGTTAATCATTTTGGTGTTGCAGATTTACAGTAGATTTAATTCATTGCGATGGCATGTGGGTAACTGGGCGAAGCCCGAGAGCAGTTTTATGCTTTCACTTTTAGAGATGGGCGAATTACTTTGGGACAAATCGTGTTAAAAAATAGCTATTTCCTGGCTTCACAGAGCCTGTAGGGTGCTGTAGAACATTGTGCCATGTTTAAATATGTAGAGGGAGATTGGTTTGGTCTTCATACAATGCTGTGTTTTAGTATAACACGCACTTGACTGCCGCCGCTATTAGAATCGCTTCACCTTGCAATTCCCTGGGCACTTACAGGAGCAAAACTGATCAAAAAAGTGAAGCGGGAATGCAGCCTGATAAAGTCATGGCAGTGCCAGCTGGAAAAAAACAAGCTGAGGGCTAAGATCCTACCATAGCGTCAAAGAACACAGTAGTAGGTTACTGGAGCTGCCACATATCGCAGCACAGTAAGGGGACGTCACAGCAGGAGTCACTCCGTGCAGCCAGAGCTTTAAACCGACACAGAATATGACAGAACCTGTTCTGTTAAACGCTGATACATGTAGAGGCCACGTCTCTGATCATTTTGCCCTTCCTTTCATCCGTCAGTGTCCGCTTTCAATCGGTCAATAATCCATCAGTATTGTTAAGGCCAAAAACAAACAGGAGTTGATCCAAAACAGAGATGATCAGTAAATGGGATATTTGCATATCTTCTGTGTTCTGTATCCACTCCTGCTTTTGGCTAGACAATCCTGATCCTTCCCATTCCTTCTGAGAGGTGAAAAGAAGGGGAAAACCAAACATAGTGGCAACGTTATAGAGTGGTGAGGGTGGAAACAGCATTAGGAAACCACAGGGTGTTCCAGTGAGACAGCGGTCACTTGGCAGCAGCATGAGTAGGCCACAGAGTGGCACAATGACAGATTCTGGAGGTGGCAGCAACATCAGGAGCCCACAAAGTGGCACAATGTGGAGATTACGTCATCAACAGCAGCAGCATGAGGTCAGAGAGTGGCACAATGACAAATTCTTTAGGTGGCAAAAACAGGAGAAGGCCACAGAGTGGCACAATGACAGAGTGTGGAGGGCACGGCAGCAGCCACAGCAGCAGCATGAGGTAAGAGAGTGGCACAATGGCACAGTGTGGAGGTGACAGCAGGAGCAACAGCAGCAGCATGAGGTCAGACAGTGGCACAATGACACAATGTGTAGGTCACGGCAACAGCCACAGCAGCAGCATGAGGTCAGACAGTGGCACAATGACAAATTCTGGAGGTGACAAAAACAGGAGTAGGCCACAGAGTGGCACAATCACAGAGTGTGGCGGTGATGGCAGGAGCAACAGCAGCAGCATGAGGTCAGACAGTGGCACAATGACACAGTGTGTAGGTCACGGCAGCAGCCACAGCAGCAGCATGAGGTCAGACAGTGGCAGAATGACAAATTCTGGAGGTGGCAAAACAGGAGTAGGCCACAGAGTGGCACAATGACAGAGTGTGGAGGTCACCGCAGGAGCAACAGCAGCAGCAGCAGCATGAAGTCAGAGAGTGGCACAATGACAGGGTGTGGAGGTGACCGCAGCAGCAGTGTGAGGTCAGAGAGTGGCACAATGACACAGTATGGAGGTCACTGCACCAGCAACAGTAGCAGCAACAGCTGCAGCAGAAGCATGAGGTCACAGAGTGGCACAATGACAGAGTGTGGAGGTGGGTGTCAATACCAGTCCCTGGTAAAGATGGTGGTAGGCAGATGGAGAAATTGGCAGCAGATGTGTGGCATCAGGCCGGTGGCGGCATCACAATAGTGGCTGAGGCAGGTAGTTTGAACCCAGACTCATTTCTCAAAGTTTTGGTGAGCTGTCATGGCTGATGTAATCTGATGCCTAAGGCATTGGTGTGTGGAAATCCTGGCTGATCCACGCCTGATTCATCTTGACAAAGGTCTGTCGTTCCACATTTCCCATGGACAAGCGGGTTCTCCTTGGAGTAACGATGGTCCCCGCCACACTGAACACCCACTCTGATGCCGCAGTACTGGCCGGGCAGGACAGCTTCTCCAGTGCAAACTCAGCTAGTTGCGGCCACACATCCAGTTTGGCTGCCCAGTAGTCCAGCGGATCTTCTAACTGTGGTGGCAGAGTGTTGTCCAAGTAGGTCACCACCTGTTGGTTGAGGATCTGCTCCAGGTCCTGCTGCTGCTGTTGGCGAGTGCCCTCCTCACTAGGCGGGTGAAGGAAGCTGCTCATCAGCGACTCCAGACTTAGGTTGCTGCTGATGGAGCTGGTACTGCTCCTACCCACCCCACCTTCCCACAGCAGCTGCGGCAGTGGCACATGAGCGCTGGGGAACCCCCCGGTCAGACCTGTCAGAGGATGGACGATGCCGCACATAGGCAGCGGCCAACTGACTACACAAGATTTCTCTATAGAATTTGAGTTTGTCCTCCCTCTCAGCAGCTGGGAAAAAGGCTCCCATTTTGGACCGCTAGCGAGTATCCAATAGGGTGGAGAGCCAGAAGTCATCCCTCTGCCGGATGGTGACTATTCGGCTGTCACTAGCCAGGCAAATCAGCATGCTGCGGGCCATCTGCACAAGTGACTCTGAGGGACTCTCTGCCTCCATCTCTACTGTATACTGCCACGGTGCTTGCGGGTCATCTGACTCATCTTCCTCATCTCCATCTACCTCCTCCGGCTGCTCCTGTCACCTGGGTAGAAAAACCACTCATTTCACCAGACAATGCTTGTGCTCCAATGTTCTGCTCCTCCTCCTCCTCCTCCAGTTCAGTCCCCAACGGACTCATGTGGCCGTGAGATGTAGTCGCCACGTCTCCAGTCCCATGCCCAGACAGATTTTTCAGCATCTGTTCCAGGACATGAAGCAGTGGAATGACGTTACTCATCCCATAGTCCTGGCGACTGACAAATAACGTGGCCTCCTCAAATGGCCTCAGCAATCGGCAGGTGTCATGCATGAGCTGCCACTGGCTGACATCAAAGTTACACAGGGGAGTACTCCTGTCCGCCTGGATCATCAAAAAATCGTTAATGGCCTTTCTCTGTTCATACAGTTGATCCAACATGTGCAGGCTGGAATTCCAATGGGTGAAACATTGCATATCAGCATGTGTTGGGGGGAGGCCGTTCTGCCGCTGCAACTCGAGGAGGGTGTGCCGGGAAATTTGTGGGAATGGATGAAGTGCATGAAACAGTTTCCTGGCCATTTTCCGAATCTTCTGAAGTTTGGTGGAAACTTCAGGAACCTTTTCAAAACCCAAATTTGAACACTTGCGCCATGCAGGGCACATGGACCATCCCTCCTCGAGCAGCGCGGACACCATGTTCCTCCCATTGTCCGTCACCATGGTTCCGATTTGCAGTTGGCACCACACATCGATTTATTGCTGCATGACACAGAGCAGTTCCTCACCTCTGTGATTTTGGTCGCGGAGGCAAGCCAGGTGTAGAACTGCATGACACCGCTGTGCCCTACACATGTGGTATGATGGAGCAACACTTGTGGAGGCTGAGATGGTGGTGGTGGTGGTGGAGGAGGAGGAGGAGGTGGCGGACATTGGCGCATGAGCAGCAGTTTGACAACGTGGAGGAGAAAGCGGTGTCTCCTGTCCAAGTTGTTGGTGTGGCTGGGCAGGAAGCACATTCACCCAGTGGGCCGTAAAGGACATGTACTGGCCCTGACCGTAGTTACAGCTCCACGCGTCTGCGCTGCCATGCATCTTAGAACAAACCGATAAGCCAAAGGGACTGGCTCACCTTCTGTTCTACATATTTGTGAAGGGCTGATACGGCCTTTTTGGAAAATAAATTACGGCTTGGAACTCTCCACCTCGGCTCGGCACAGGCCATTAATTCTCTGAACGGTGCAGAGTCCACCATTTGGCAAGGATGGGACTGCAGTACCAACAACTTGGACAGGAGCACGGTCAGCTTCTACACCTTAGAATGGTTGGACGCATACTGTTGTCTCTTTGCAATCGCCTCGTTGAACGACTGTTGGTGCCATGAATAGCGAGGAGCAGGAGCATCTGGACCGGGAGATGATGGCAAAGAAAAACAGCTCCCTTCTGCAGAGGTGGTGGAGCCTTGACTTGCTGCAATGGCAGGATGGATCACCACATCTGAGCCACGTTTCTCCCAGGCCACCGGATGGTGAGGCTGCATGTGTTGACGGAGGGCCATGGTGCCAACGTTAGCTCCCTGGCCACGCTTCACTTTCTGCCCACAGATTCTATATATACCCATATTCGGCTCCTCCGGTGTCTTAGCAAAAGAACTGCCACAACCGCCAGTAGCTGAATTTTACCGCCAACCGGGTCCACACTTAGCGACTATCTACCCCCGCTGCCTCGCGAGCCCTGTGCCCCTACTTTCTTGACCCTGCGAACGGGTTTTCTACCCCGGGCCTCTGGCTTCCCGACCTTGCACTGCTGCTACCCCTGCTGACTCACGGGCCACCCTACCCACTTGCTGGCTGTGCCACTGCCTGACGCGCAAACCTACGCCCCTCCCCCTGCCGATGATGAAGCCCCTTGCTTCACCCGGGTCCCAAGTGCGGTCAGCTACATCATCATCGATTATTTTTGATCTTCACTGCTGTCCTCCTCAACGGTCTTGGTATGTAGAAAGGGTGAACCCTCACAACATGACCTCCCATGCCACTTCCACATCTATACTTTGCCGGGCCCACTGCAAGAAGCAGGGGATATTGCCCCCATTTCTTCGCTGCCAAGTAGCTGCTAACTGTCCTCCTCAAAATTTTTCATCCTCGCTTATAGTGGCGCTGCGCCCAGACCCCCATAGTAGTTCTCTTTCTGAGGGAACCGGATGGGACAGAGGCGGGTTGAGGACAGGTGAGGGCCGCTGACCCGCTTCCAGACAATGCCAAATTAGGGTTGTGTCTGACGTTCCCACCGACTCTTGGCTGGGGTTGTCAGATGTCATCTGGGAGGAAATGGATGACCTAGCCAACCAATCAAGAACCCTTGGGTTGCTGGTCAACACACGGCCGCTAGATGACATCGGCAGTTCTGGCCTCACCGAGTAACCCCTCTGTGACGTCCCCTTACTGTACTGCGACCTTGGGCCCGCTCCAGAATGTTTGTGGGCCCCTGTCACTCGCATGTGATGAGCCTGCCACCTCTCTGTCTGATATACTGTTTGTTCAAAAATGTACAGACCTGTTTAATGAAGATATCTGTATATGATAAATACACACACTGTATTTGACTCCAAATGAACCCACTAACAGGCTGGGGTAACCCTTGGATATAAATTGTGCAAAAGAAATGAGCAGCAAAAAATTAACTCGTATGTGGCGTGTTAAAAGGCCATTTCTTTTACTGACTACAAAAGCAGAAACACGCTTAATTAACCTTCGGATATAAATTATGCTACAGGAATCACCAGGAAAAAACTTCATCCTTGGCGTTGAAAAACACAGTTTCATTTACTGACTACAATAGCACAAACACGCTTAAAGAGTACCTATCACCTCCAGGGAAACCTCATGAAATAACAGGAGACTAAAATACAAACACTTCCTTAAATGTGCTTCATTAGGGAAATCAAAGCATTTCACCTGTAATTCTGTTTTTTAAAAAGCGCTGGCCCTTTAACACAGCTCTGAAGTCGGGCCAAGTAGGCACCTGACAGCTTGATGGATGACAGTTGATACAATCTCCTGCCTCTGAGAGGGAAGAGTCCACTGTGCAGGGGGGAGCCTGTAAGTCTACATCAACATCATGTGCACACTGATGTCTGGGCTGCTATGTCTGTGCTGGATATAACACTAGCAGCAGTGTAATGTAGATGCCTATAAACCCTGTCACACTATATCCTCAGTGTGCTGTGTCTGTTGTACTGTATGTAGCAGCTATGTCCTCAGCTCCCACTGCTCAGGTGGTATAGCTCAACAGAAAGAATCCCTTCTACATACAGAGTTCATCTAAGAAAGTGAAACTAAGATCTGTTCCCCTGGATTAATGACATAAGCCCTCTGCATTGCTAATGACATGTATTGGAAAAAAGTCTTATAATTTCATTTACTATTATATTTTGTGTGTTTGATTGGAGGTGATAGGTACTCTTTAATTAACCATTGGATATAAATTGCTCAAAAGAAATGAGGAGCCAAAAATTAACTGGTATGTGGCGTGTTAAAACGGCGTGTATTTTACGGACTACAAAAGAAAAAACACGCTTAATTAACCTTCAGATATAAATTATGCTACAGGAATCACCAGAAAAAATTTCGTCTTTGGCGTTGTAAAACACTGTTTCTTTTACTGACTACAATAGCACAAACACGCTTAATTAACCCTTGGATATAAATTGCACAAAGGAAATGAGCAGCTAAAAATTAACTGGTATGTTGTGTGTTAAAACGCTTTATATTTTACTGACTACAAAAGCAGAAGCACGCTTAATTAACCTTTGGATATAAATAATGCTTCATGAAAAATTTCATCTTTGGCGTTGAAAAACACTGTTTATTTTACTGACTACAATAGGACAAACACGCTTAATTAACCCTTGGATATAAGTTACGCAAAAGTAATGAGCAGCCAAAAATTGACTGGTATGTGGCGTGTTAAAACGCCGTGTACTTTACTGACTACAAACGCAGAAACACGCTTAATTAACCTTCGGATATAAATTACGCTACAGGACTCACCAGGAAAAATTTGGTCTTTGGCGTTGTAAATCACCGTTTCTTTTACTGACTACAATAGCACAAACAAGCTTAATGAACAATTGGATATAAATTATGCTATAGGAAATATTTTGTCTTTTGCGTTAAAAAACACTGTTTATTTTATTGACTACAATAACACAAACATGCTTAATGAACCTTTTGGATATAAATTATGCTACAGGAAAAATGTTGTCTTTGGCGTTGAAAAACACCATTTCTTTTACTGACTACAATAGCACAAACACGCTTAATTAACCCTTGGATATAAAGTGCGCAAAAGTAATGAGCAGCCAAAACTTAACTGGTATGTGGATTGTGACAACGCTGTTTCTTTTACTGAATACAACAGCAAAAACAGTCTTAGATAACCCTTGGATATTCAATGTGCTCCAGAACTGACCAGATGGCATTAAAATGGACGCACACTGGACTTCAATTCCAATAACCCACAAAATCAAAATTAGAATGGAAGAGAAGCAGTCTCTGAGAAAAGCTGTGGCACCCCCCAAAAATGGCTGTATAAAAGTTATTTCTTTTGTGTGAGATATCAGCTACTGCAGCTGCAGCAGATACAACACGGCACAGAGAGAGGAGTGTGAGCTCCCAGCGTCGCCTCCGGACTTATATAGTGTGGTGACATCACAGAATCCCGCCAGTCTCTGATTGGCTTAATCTCTGCACATGTCATTGAGGATGTTCCTTTCTTCCTCCCAGAGTTCTTTGCCCCATGTAGTGCCATGTGCTTGCGGCCATTTTATCAATTAAAAACACGCTTCGTTCCCGCGAATCACCCCAAACATCGACTTCGTTCAGAATCGAAGTTTTCCTGAAATTCTAAACGAATTCCACTTCGTTAGAATCAATTTGCCCCTCTCTATTCACTTTATTTATTCTTGTCTTGCCCTCTCTTCTCCACTCCTTGTTTTTCTTTCCTCTCTCTCTCCCCCCTTATCGCTGCTGGTCCTTGTCCATGGGACAAGGAAAGTTCTTAAAGGGAACCTGTCACATAGATTATGCCCCCCGGGCTGAGGACAGGACAAGGTAGTGTCAGACCTGCTGTTCCCAGCGCTGTGTCCCTTTTGTAAGATGCTGTAGTTTTCGTGTATTTAATGCTCAAATCTGCAGTTTTCAGCCAGAAAAGAGTCATTCAAAGAGTCCGTTTTTTCAAACCCCGCCCACCTGAGGCTAGCCCCACCCACCTCAACTGATAAACCTATTACTTTGAATAAGTAGAAACATGAGAATAACTTTCAGTGGGTGGAGCTAGCCTTTGGTGGGCGGGGCTAACACCTACTCATGAATAAGATTTGAGGGGTAAATGCTCTAAAACTGCTGCATCTTACAGAATAAGGGGCACAGCGCTGGAAACAGCAGGTCTGACACTAGCTTGTGCTGCCCTCAGCAAGGGGGCATAATCTATGTGACAGGTTCCCTTTAAACATATTCAGCGCCTAAAGGCAGATGTTATGTTCCTACAGGAGACACATTGGAAAACTGACCAGAATGTCCCTTTTTCTGGCCCATTGGCTGGATCCGCCCATTCTGGCTAATTACAAATCCAAATCCAGGGGGGGTCGCCATCTATTTTAGAAAAGGCATAATACAATCTGTAGAGGACCAATACACGGACCCAGAAGGCAGATGCTTGTACCTGAGAGTCAAAATCGTAAACCGCATATTTACACTCTTTAATGTATATACCCCGTGTACCGGCGGCAGTGACTTTTTCACGGATATCACCAATTTTTTAATCTCTAGATCGCATCCTGATCTCATTATGATGGGGGATTTTAATGTAGCACCTAACCCACAATTAGAAAGATCACATGGTTCAGGTGACGGGGGGAAGGGAGTCTCCGCTTTTGGGGACATGACCACCAGACTAGGTGTATTCGATTACTGGAGAGCGACAAATCCGACCTATGTAGAACCTATACATTTTACTCAGCAGTTTACGACTCCCTCTCCCATATCAATCTGGCACTGCCCTCCACTTCGCTCTTCCACAATTTCACGGACTCAAATATCTTTCCAATCACAGTGTCAGATCATGCTCCTGTAACGATCACTCTGGGGGGGATGTCGCCCCTCCCCTCGTCACCTGGCTGGAGGTTTCAAAATTACCTCTCTCAATCAGACAACTTCAGGAACTTTTTAACGGGTCCACTGGTTACAATTTATGAAAGACAATAGCTCCCACTCAGATAACACACCACTGCTGTGGCTGACAGCCAAGGCAGTTATGCGGGACCATATTATTAGTTACATTAGCATGAGACGCAAGGCTCAA
Organism: Phyllomedusa bahiana; assembly: GCA_025379985.1. Classification (NCBI taxonomy): domain Eukaryota; kingdom Metazoa; phylum Chordata; class Amphibia; order Anura; family Hylidae; genus Phyllomedusa; species Phyllomedusa bahiana. The sequence continues at coordinate 12,681 of JAODAL010029783.1, forward strand.
AACAAGAAATTCCTGGCACATTCTTTCATTTATTGTGTTCTTGCCCCAAAGTTTAGGGCTCTTGGCAACAAGTCCTCAGATTTCTGAATGTTAAGATGGGACACCCTGTGCCAGATGATCCTAAGCCATGTCTATTATTTTTAGACCCTGAGGAATATCTGTCCTTTTATGTCTGTAAACAGTTGCCCATTACTGGTTGTCCAGTTATACTCCTAGTCTACAAGATTGGGTAAACTTCATCAATGCCTTTTAAAAAAATATATCTACTTGCACCGAGGGTGTCCTGACAACTTTGTAAAAGTTTAGCAGAATTGACTGGACACCACATCTACATCTTTAACGATGTTTTCGTGTGGTCTAGATTCGGATAACAGGCTTCTATCTGTTCCCACCTACTTTGGATCTGTGTGGCTTGGGAGGTTTCCAATAGACTTATGGTATTTATTTATTGTCACGAGGCTGGGTTTCCCCCTGAATAGCTGTTTAGTCCACTTTTATTACCTACTATCTGGATTTGAGGGTCTCTTGTCATCATGAGATATATGGTACTCCTACTTTGTAAAAGAATTATACACACATAGGGCGACACGTATGAACGGGGCTGCGCCAGATATCAGGTGTTTTTTCAGCCCGATACCAGGCGCAGTCCTGTTCACTACATTTTTAAATCTCCCGCACGCCACTCCTGCGTGCATTACAACGCACAAGCGGCACTTTGTAATGCACCTGATTTCGGAGGGCATGTGGGAGGGGGGGCACACTAGAAAACCCTAGTGTATACCATAGATTTATAGCTTTGTTACCGCATTTCTAGGTGCATTACAGCTGGAACAGGTAAACCACTTTCAAGGTGCTATACCTAAGTCAGAAATGGTGCCCGAGTGCTGGAATGCGCCTGATTTATGACCCGCTGTAAAGCGGGCTCATAAATCAGGCGACTTCTATGCCGTTATTAGGTGCATGAAATTTGGTGTGTGAACGGCAAATTTCATACATGTCGCCCACAGTTTTTTTCATGAGCTTTATTGTTTCTTACAGTAAAATTTCCAAGTTTATTCTGTAACTTAATGGATCACTTTCAATAGATCTGAGATTGTTTAATAATATGCCCTATGGATTGATATACAAGGTCTTATATCGATATATTCCTGCCCATAGCCGTAAAAATTAAATAGAAATTCTGCTATTGTTTTTTGGGCTACATTTTGACAGCATTTGCCATGTGGTATAAATGACATGATAACTTTACTATGTTGATTAGTACCATTACACAATATCAATTTTATATAGTTTTTTTTCTAAAAATTAGCATTTTTGTGTTGTACTACTTTAACTTTTTTTTATTTTTGTAAATTTAAGTGATCAAGGGCTTGTTTTTTTAGCGGAATGAGTGGATGTTTTTATTGGTATCATTATGGGGTTCATATGATGCTTTGATTGCATTTTATTAAGATTTTTGAGAGACAGAATGAACACAGCAATCCTGGTAATTTTTTTTTTTTTTTTTTACAGTGGTCAATATGCGGTATAAATAACATGTTAAATTTACTCAGCAGGTTGAAACAATTACAGCGATATCAGAGTTAAATATTTTTTTTATGTTTTACTGCCTTTACACAATAGAAATACTTTTATTTAGAAAATAAAACACGTTTTTTCATCGCCATAGAGAGCCATAATGTTTTTATTTTTCTGTGTACAGAGCTTTGAAGGGGCTTGTTTTTCTGCAGGATGAGTTAACATATTGATTGGTAACATACATGACTTTTTATCACCTTTCAATTCATTTTTGGGAGGCAAAGTGAAGAAAATATTGCAATCCTGGTAGTGGTTTTTTTTTTATTTTTCATTTAGCTCACCGTGTATATTATTAGCCATAACATGTTTATTTTTATGTTATCAGAGCTGTGTGAGGTCCTTTTTTGTGGTAGGAATTCTAGGTTTTCATTGGTACTGTTATGTACACACTCACCACCATGTGACGTGGGGGCCACTGTAATGGAGTTGATTTATTTCCACTCTGTTCTATTTGCACTCACCTGTCACTCAGGTGGCAAACTGAGTATACATCACTCCCCAAGTTAGTTCCAGCACCCCATAGATATCTGCTGCCATCAACTTGCTCAATAATCAAATAGAAATAGGAAATTAGAGGAAAGGGTTAAAACACCATCTCACTGCTCTCCAGCACTGATAGGGTAAAAAAAAAATACTTTTTTCAGGGTTATGAGTTCTTAGAGCAAACAAGGACTAAACTTATTAGAATTTTATATTTTAATAGAAAAACTTACAGTGCTTACATCGAATACAAAAATACAATAAAATTACATCTATGCAACAGTTATGAAGTAAAAGGAAAAAAATCACAGAAAACGTTCAACTTCCAATGGAGACAATCTTCTGTTTCATTTGTTACACAAATGGCAATATCAAATATGTGTACTTTTTGTTTTTAGTGATAGACCTTTTTAGTGGGAAAAGGGTGAGATATATTTTTTTAAACACTTTTTTCGTTATGGTAATCGACTCCCCATAATTGCATCATATGTGAGTACACCCTTCACATTTTTGTAAATATTGTATTATATCTTTTCATGGAACAACACTAAAGATATGACACTTTGATACAATGTAAAGTAGCTAGTGTACATCTTGTATAATAGTGTAAATTTGTTGTGCTCTCAAAATAATTCAGCATACAGCCATGAATATCTAAGCCACTTGCAACAAAAGTGAGTACACCCCTAAGTGAAAATGGGCAAATTGTTCCCAAGTTGTCAATATTTTGTGTGGCTACCTTTCTTTTCCAGCACTGTCTTAACTCTTGGGCATGGAGTCCACTAGAGCTTCACAGGTTGCCACTGGAATCCTCTTCCATTCCTTCATGGTGACATCACAGAGCTGGTGGATGTTTGATGCTTTGCGCTCCTTACCTTCTGTTTGAGGATGCCCCACAGATGCTCAATAGGGTTGAGGTCTGAAGAAATGCTTAGCTAGTCTAGCACCTTTACCCTCATTTTCTTTAGTAATGCAGAGGTCGTCTGGGATGTGATTTTAGGTTCATTATCATGTTCGAATACTGCTCTGCGGCCAAGTTTCTACAGGCGGGGGATCATGCTCTGCTTTAATATGTCACAATACATGTGGGCATTCATGGTTCCCTCAATGAACTGTAGCTTCCCACAGCCGGCAGCACTCATGCAGCCCCAAACCATGACACTTTCACCACCACGCTTGACTTTGGGCATGACACACTCGTCTTTGTACTCCTCATCTGGTTGCCATGACATATGCTTAAAACCAACTGAACCAAATAAGTTTACCTTGGTCTCATCAGACCACAAGGCATAGTACCAATAATCCATGTCCTTAGTCTTGTGTATCATCTTTAGAAGAGGCTTCCTTCTAGGACGACAGCCATGCAGGCTAATTTGATGCAGTGTGCAGCATATGATCTGAGCGCTAGCAGGCTGACACCCCCCCCCCTCCCTTTAACCTCTGCAACAATCCTGGACGCATTTATCTCTGGATGCAATGCAAGGCCTGTTCTGAGTGGAGCCTATTTTGTTAAACTACTGTATGGTCTTGGCCGGGACTGGAACAAGGCATTTTGGTAGCCTAGGAAAATAAGACATATAGACCCCCCCAAAAGAGAATTTAGCCCACTCATACCTTCTTGCCCACCACCCTCCTTTCTTGCCTGGGATGAAAAGTCGTTCCCGCCATGGTCTTGGCTACCGAGGTGCAGCTAAGACTAATGAGTCTCATGACACGTGAAGGGAAAATGGCAAATTGGGCATAATTTTCCAATTTCAGTTAGGGGTTTACTCACTTTTGTTGCCAGTAGTTTAAGACATTGATGGCTATGAACTGAGTTATTTTGAGGGCATGCCAAATTTATACTATTTTACAAGCTGTACACTGACTACTTTACATTGTATCAAAGTGTCACATGTTCAGTGTTGTCCCATGAAAAAATATACTATAATACAATAATTACAAAAATGTGAGGGGTGTACTCAGTTTTGTCAGATACCGTATGTCGATCTGACAAATGCAGGCAATCTCAATGTAAAGTTACGTCATAAAAAGGAAGTTTTAAAAGAGTGACGAATCTCTATTTTTCACCACTACCGAGAATACAAAGAAAGTTATGGCACAGACCAAAAGCTGCACATTAAAATTATATCTTTATTGATAAAACAATATCTATATCTGAAAACCAGATACAAAAATGTTAAAAGCACTAAAAAACTACATAATAGTAGCAAATCAGTAATGTATAACTTATATATATAGAATAATTCTTAAACTGTTAATAATAGGAAATGTGCATAGACATGATCACAAACATTGAAATGTCAAATACAGTAGCACAAAGAGAGAAAAGAAGAGCAATATCAACAAATGAAGTCTATGTGGATGAGCTGTTCCATCTCTGTTAAGCTCTAAAAGCTACAAGGTAGGAATAGATCCAACAGAAAAGGACGCATATATGGGTGTTAGTGGTCAGCGGATGAGTGCATTTCTAGCAAAATCCACCATAATTTCCAGTGGTGTACTACTACAAAAATCCAGCACAATTAGCTGCTGTCATGAAAGTAGGAAATATCTAGCTTCCTTAATATCTTCAAAATTTATAGTAATAATACAGTATATACATGGAACAAAGAAAAATCCAATTACCAACCTAGATCTATCATGAAAAAGAAATGGAGAAAAAATCGATTTAGATCTGTGAGTTTTTCTGAGATCGAAAGTTCAGATAGTGGAAATACAGACACGGACACTAATGAAAATCTTGCAACTCCAGCAAGACAAATACCCCATCCACAGGAGGTATTATCCTCAACAGCATCAAAAAACGGAGGAGCAAAAGGAAAAAAGAAAGAAAATGTGGAAGTGAGAAAGTCCATACGGACAGTCGCTCAGAAAAAGAAAATCTACAAGATCTAAATGATGCATCACAGGTTATTGTCCTCACCCCCACAATTTTGACAACACCTCAGGTGGAAGTGCTCAAGCAAAGACTTAATTTTTCACCTACATGTAATTTTGACCCTTTTGAAACATTAATGGACGTTAATAAGTTCGCAAGGCTGCTGACTGTGAAAAGATATTTTTTTGATAAAGCTTTGCAACAAAGTGATATAGAGCACAGTGAACATGATTTTCATAATGAATACTGTGATTTACAATTTCAGGAACAAATAGCTTTGATGGTATTACAGGATTTAAATGAAGAGGGTAAGATCGAAAATCTACAGGTTGGTGAAAATAGGTTTACTTCAAAACAACATACACCCAACCCTGATTTTTACTCCTTAAAAGCAAGAGTACCAGTACTTGATAGTTTCCAGTACGCTATGGAACGTGACCTTATGCATTTGGATGAAAAAAACAAAATTGAAGAAGGTCTTTTCAAGAAAATAAAACATAAACACAACCTTACATGGTCCCAGTTTAAAACCATTAAAGAGCTCAAAAATAACAGTAATTTGGTCATCAAGAGAGCAGATAAGGGGGGAGCTACGGTAGTCCTAGACGCTGGCCTTTATACAACTCAAGTTTATAAGATATTGGAAGACCCCTTAACTTATAAAAAAAACTAGGGAAGGACCCTACAGTCCACTTTAGAAAAAAATTGGAAGGCTTATTAAACTATGGCATGAACTTAGGGTTGTTATCAGAGAAACAAAAAACCTACCTATTAGGTAACGAACCCGTGGTCCCCATTTTTTATGGAGCCCCGAAGGTTCATAAGAATGTTTTCCCACCCGGTCTCAGACCAATTATCTCAGGAAATGGCTCACTAGGTGAAAGATTAAGCACATATGTGGATAAATTCCTACAACCCTTAGTGCAAAAACTACCGGGGTACATTAAAGACACTAAGGCACTATTAAAAATGCTATCTGGGAGATCATGGAATGAGGGCTATACTTGGATTAGTTGCGATGTCCAGAGTTTATATTCAAGTATACCACATAACATTGCACTAATAGCAGTTGAGTTCTTTTTAAAACAGAACAACAATTATACGGAAGAAACCCATGAATTTATCCTATTAGCCATAGAATTCCTCTTAGGCAGCAATTATTTCAAATTTGAAAATAATTTCTATTTACAATTGCTGGGAGCGCCTATGGGGGCTATTTTTTCGCCTTCGTTGGCCAATCTTACAATGGCGTGGTGGGAACACCACGCCATTTATAGTTTGGACAACCCCTATGCGGATGCTGTGGTCTGGTCTGGTCTGGCTGTGGTCTACATCGACGACCTCCTGATTATATGGGGTCGCAATGTAGCGCTCATACAGCCTTTTTTTGACTATATTAATGACAATCATTTCAATTTAAGATTCACAGGGTCTTGGGATAAAACTGCCATTCCCTTTTTGGATATATATCTCAAGGGAGATACTAATCTAGGTATCATTACTACCACGCTATTCCGCAAACCTAATGCAGGTAATTCTGTTTTGAAAGCTAATAGCTGCCATTCGCCACACACCATCAAAGCCATACCATATGGCGAATATGTAAGAGCTAAGAGGATTTGCACTTTGTCACAGGATTATGAAAAAGTGGAAAAAGTCATAGAAATGAGACTAAGAGAGAGGGGATATGATAGAAAAAACTTGGACAAAGCAAAACAAAAAATCTGCCATAAAACCCAGACTCAGCTGTTAGAATCTACTAAAATAAGAACACATAATAGCCCTATTACTAATAAAATAGTTTTTTCCACCAAGTACAGCAAGAATTTTAGGGAAATTAAGAAAATCTTTCTAATGAATTTAAATATCCTGCGTCAAGACGATATTTTAGCAAAAATTCTGGATAATGGTATAGAGTGTGTCCCTAAAAGAGCCAAAACTATAGGAGATATTATATCCCCTAGTACTTTTTTTGGCAAGTCAAAAACCCCAGGCAAAACGTGGCTCTCACAGAAAGGGTCCTAGTCACGTGTATGCAACTTTGAATTTTATTGGTTGTTATCTGTTTTAAATATGACGGCAACATTCAGTAAATTTACTGTGAACAAGGGCTAGCAAGCCCGAAACGCGTTAGTCGAGTTCGCTACGTGTATTGTGTCAGTGAGCTGTCCTTTTAAAGTTTCTAATAAAGAAGAGTGTTTCATACCAGTTACCGGGTGGAGGATTCACTTGCAGCACACTGCTGTGCGATTACTGGGAAGAAACTTCCGTCACGCCTTAGCCTCCTATCAAGGATGTACTACCCATGCTTCCTGCGCTATAGATCATGGACAGCTTTCTACAATGATAGGAACATGTTTTTGGTCATATGCTGATGCTGGTCAGGAACAGCTTTTTTTTTTAAAATAATGGATAATAATGGTCTGTGTCCACTGTTCGGTAAGTCACCAGTTGCAGTGCCAGCAGCCGTGTAATACCTGTATTCAAGCGGGAAAGAGAGCTGGCTACTGAGCAGGGGATCATTTTAATATGGAGTAGAGTGCAATGTTGCAGAGGCTGTTGATAGCTCCACCATTACTCTCCACTTCTTGCTCTTAGCTCTGAAACTTGGCAGTTCATCACTGCTAGAGATAGAAAAGCCTAAGGTTCAGCCACTGACTCTAGCTACAATTGCCTCCCTCTATTCAGAGATAACACAGGGTTGTTGTGTTGCATGAGCAGGGAGGGTGTAGGAGAAAGATACAGCAGTAGCACAGGGAGCATGGTGAGGCAGCTGCTCTGTCCTTTTCTTTTGGTGCGCTTTCCAAAAAATTAATGGCGGATCTTCATATGATTGTGTATTGTTCCTAGGTTATTCATGTTCTGCAACACACTCCTCTAACTCCAACCCAACCTGCTGCTATGCAGCTGTATGCCCATACAGCCTGTTGGGTCAAGAAACCCTTCAGCACTGGGAGGAGGTACCTGTGTCTGCATCTCCCTCTATGTACATCGCCTGTGACTGCACACACTAACCCATTTTGCTTTTGCTCTTCTGAGGAGATTAACGTTTGGGTATCACAGCATAGAATGTCGTATTCATTTCCCTCTTATTCCATGAAATGGATGCTAGAACAGTTCTTTAGTTCTTCAGACTTTGACATAGGGTGAAGAAGACAGAGCCTATTTAACACTAATCGCTTCTCAGTGCCTGGGAGGAACAATTTATTAGAAGACAAGTATAGGCGATGATAACAACCAAGGCAGGAAGACAGTCTGACGCATTTCAGGTCAACAAATAAAGACCCTAAGGCCATGTTCACACGGCTTAAAATAGGCCGTATTTTGGTCCGTAATTACGCGCCGAAGTGCGCCAATTAAGGGCCGAAAATAACCCATTCATTACGGTAATTCACAGTTCTGAGAACTATGGATTACGTCTCCTCTCCTCGACGCCGCCGGGCGGGGAGATAATTGACATGTCACTTTCTAGCGGCGTATACGCGCCGCTAGCTGTGATTGTCTATGGGCCGGCGAAGTGCCGGCCCCCCGCTCACTCCCCCGCTCCCGCCCCGCCCCCGTCCACACGGCGTAATTGTGGGGCGTAATTACGCCCTGCAAATACACCGTGTGAACATGGCCTTAGTCATAAACAGGCACACCTCAGTAGTTGAGTTAATTACAATGATTGTATACATGTGTTCATAAAATGTGGTACCCACACTTTCACTACCCAGAGACTGAAGATGAGCCATAACAGAAAGTACAGACAATGAAAAAACTGTGTAATAACATCATTAGTTGTAGACAAATCCTCAGTATGCAAAGAAATGTCAGGAACATGAACATCAATATTACCAGCTGAATCACTGTCAGAAAAATGCCTACGTATCGTAACATCCCTAGCAAATTTGTTGACATCTGTGTCCTATATAGATCAAAATGGTAAGTTGGTGAAAAAGAAAGTCCACTTGATAACAAGGCAATATGTGAAGATGATAAAACTTTAGCCAATAAATTGAAAACTTGTCATGTTTTCTTGTGATGCTTTGGATACTGCTGAGGATCTCCAATGCTTGCGCCCTGCTCTGCGCTTTTTGACTGTTTTGGAAGCAACACTACTAGTAGCCGAGTCTCCATTATCAGTGGCTTCTAATGCGGTATCAGATATTTCTACTTCAGTGGAACTGAATATAACCCTTGCATTATTACCTTGTGACTTATATAATATAACCATTTGAATATATATATTAACTTTGAAGCTATGCCTTGTTGTTTTCTTTTTCTTTTTTCCTCCATACCTAGCCTCAGGTACACAATCTTCTTGGCTATGTCCTCCTGGTTGCTTTTGATGTGGATTCAGCAGATGTATATGTTTCAGCGTTCTATCACAATCGTCTTCTTTCAAGTCTTTTCATACCGGTATGAGTTATACTGTTAATCAATACATTAATTGTAATACTCAATGTATTATTTATCTTAAATCTTGCTTAGAATGTCAAGTGCAATGTGTTGGATACACTACTTGTAAACTCAAAGAAAGAATTAGGAGACATTTAGGGTGTGTTCACAAAGCGTTTTGGATCCAATTTTGGATCTGTTTTGGATGCAAAAATGGCATCCAAAAGTGCTGTGTCAATCGGATCCAAAACGCGTCCAATACGCGTGACCTTATCTGACAGTAATACACTGTTCACACAATGTGCCTCTACTGTATCCCGACACTGCACATCACATCATGCAGGTGACAGCCAAACCCCTCTAGTTCAAGGTATTGAGAGGATTAATCCTCCTAACTGAGTTGGAAATCCTAGAAGGAAACTCTTAAACCGAGTCCTTCTGGATCTTCACATTAAAAACTTGTATACCATATAGTCTAAATAGCTGGTAGGATTTAATGTTGCAACATTGATCATATTATATAACCATTTGTATACATATATTAGCTTTAAATTGAAAGGGGTGCTCTGATTGGTTGCTATGGGCAACAAAGTATGTTTTAGACCTTGATAGTTTTCATACATGTGGCCCCAAGTGAACATCATTATAATTAACTCAACTACTTAGGTGTGCCTGTGTTGATTTTATGTGTGCTACGACTAAGGGTCGGTATTTGTTGACCTGAAACCTGTTATCATCTCCTATGTTTGCCTTTCAATAAATCGTGGATTTTACTGCATTCCATTGATCAGCTGGACATTTTTTCTATTTCTCCATTCTCTGCCGTATCTGCCGTACAGATTTATTACAGGTGAGCTCGCCTTTTACTCTGTTTTTTCCCATTAGTTTTCATTGACCCATGCTGTGTCAAATTCTGCATATTATGGTGCTAAGGTATAACCAAAACTAAGATAAAGAAATGGCAATTAAATCCAAACGAACAATCTGTGATGCAGTGTGTTGTGTTTGGAGGTTTTTTTTACTACAAAGAGAAAACTTACATTAAAGAAACCCTCTTCGGCCTCGTATCATACAGAGCGGAGAACAATTGTGATGAATTTTGCTAGCCATAAACAACAGTCAATTGGAATGGATTTTGCTGGTGGTACTCATTAGTAAATTTTGGTGGATGGAGGGGGGGAACTGCAGTAGTTATTCAAGGGGTGTTTCTAGGGTCTTTAAACATCTGAGAATATATAGAATAGAGAGAAAAAAAAACTAAATTTTACAAGTATTTGACATACTGTAGATATTGCCCATGACCTCAGCAGTACACTGTGTAATAAAATTCAGGGCTGACAAAATTGCCTTTTCAAAACCACTCATTTTTGTAAAATGCCTCTAAATAATATGGTCATCAAATAATACACCTATACATGGAGCAGATATACCACGCATATGACCATCATACTGTTACTAAAAAAAAAAACACAATACCAGGACCATCAATTCTGCTACTAGGACTAGAAGAGTGAAGAAATCAGAGATACCTTTTAGATGCTGAGTATATTTTGATGGTAAGCCTTAGAGAGTACGCACTCTTCATCAGACATGATGCTATACAAGAAAGTGAACATTCACAGACTTTTTATACACAAAAGACATGGATCTTCAAAATAACTTAAAATCTTTAATTTAACAAAATGCAATATAAGTAGAGAAGTTAGTTAAAACAGGTCAAGAAATAAACAATCTGCAAACTTGTGAGGCGGGACAGGAGGACCATTAACTCTTGCTCTTATCTGTTTGCTACCGGATGGTAATCTGTGTCCCCCACAGTTCACACAGTGTGACATGAAACTAGTATGGATATTAAACCCATTTTGCAAAGCTTGAAATTTTAGCATTAACATATTCCCATTCTTTCCTCTCCCTCTGCATCTTAAAATGTCTCATTAGTGGGCGTGGACTGGACGTTCATGGCTGTGAGACATGCATGAGACAGCTCCTGTGAGACATCCACTAATCTGCTGACATCTGCTAATTTGGAGGTCATCTAATCCCAAATTATACTGCATATAGCTTTGGGAGATAGCTTGCACCTTTAAATCCCCTCTGTGAAGCAATTTTACCTAGATCACAGCATTGTGTAATGGGTGCTTTCCTGTGGCCTGCCACGCCATCACGGCCCACTCTGGTAGGGGGCCCACTGTCTACACCACTGCACCAAGTGGTAGATGTTCTGCTGATTTTCCTACTGCTACAAGACCGATTTCTCTGGATGCATAAACAGCTCCTTGAGGGGATGGTGAAAGTTGAGAGGTTGTGGCGGGAAAAGTGGCGCTGTCATCTTCCTTGCTCCTTCTTAAGAGAACCTGGTGCATCAAGTGGCCCTGCCGTCTGGACCTCAGAGATACCCATTAAAAATATTGCTTCTACCTCTGCCACTGATCCATCGGCTAGTCCTCACTGCTCTGAACTGGCCAGTGGGAAAAGTGCTGCGTGAGGTGGCAGGTACGCTGACTCTGGATCTCCTGCACATGGCAGGATCGGACCAACCAGTTTTCCTTGCATGGATTTGCCTTGGTAGCCCCCAAGCTTCATAGCTTTGCTGTTCCTTGACCGGTTCCTACACCTCACTTTTTCCCACCTCAAGCACTGAGAGGCCCTTATTGCAAAGATGGATATGGGCCCTGTCTGGAGTAAAGCCTCATAGTTCTACCCAGCCCATAGTCAGAAGGAAGCGGACACCTTGGGATACCATCAAGCCGCCTGTCTCAGCGCCTATCTGGACAACCCTGGATCTATAGCTCAGATCGGTGCCTGACTGCAAGACTGTCTGAAATTGGAGGTGGTGTGTGATGGGCTGCGTCTTCTATGTAGGTAACCCCTTACGACGCAATAGTGGGGACAGTCACAGTTCGCAGTAGTTACTGTTCGCCCACACTCTACAGTATCAGATCACCAGACTTCACCTATAGAGCTGAAGGCCTTGCTTTCTAGCTTAGAGTCCGTTCTGCTGACCGGTCAGACCTGGTGTATCCTTCCTAAAAAGTCCCCTATTACCCGAGTACTACCCCACTTGCTTCGGGTTGCATCATGCTAGCCATGATTGAAGTTGGGCCCACGTGGACATGCCCATAAAAGGACAAGGCACTCTGCCCCTGGTCTGCTGTGTCCGTGCAGTCTTGCACGGAGCTATGGAAGGATTCTCATCACTTTGGGGTGCTGGAGGAGTGCCTTTACCTACCTGGGGACTTGCAGTGCAACCTCCTATATGCCACAATCCCTCTGACCTTTAGTACATCTGCCCTACTAAGCATCTGGCAGTCAAGACATTCTTCCCTCCCGTAACTGTGATAGTCTCTGCTACAACCACACAGGAGCTCATATATTCTTTTTAATTTGTCTTTACTGTGGGAGCCTAGCTCCATTTTATGTGCATGTGCATTTTGTTGTTCTTGTGTATAAACTGAGTCTTTGTCAATTTACTCTTGAAGGACATTGCCCGAATGTTTATTTCTTAAGTAGAGGCTATACACTTTCTATTCTTACTACCTGAATCCTTTCTTACCTACTATGCTATAATCAACAATTCCTTTGCAGCCTATCTTCCAAATTATATGTTGATTATCTCTGCCATCTGTCACACATTTTCTACTTGCTTGGTACTCTGCTGCCACCTGCTGAATGGTCTCTCTTATTTTACCTAGAAAGTAACTATTGGTTATTTTTTAGCTATATCAGCACCTTCTGGCCTAACTTATTTTATGCACTACTCTCTAATATGTAGTTATATTGTTTTACTCATATGTATCCATTTTTCAACGTTGTGCTCATGTCTTGAAGTAATAACAAAGGTTGATGGCATAGTGACATCCTTAGCAATCTACAGTACCCAACATTTGCAGTTTGTCCATCCTCCCGCTTAATTTTTAATTTTTTTTTTAAGTGACAAGAACAAGAAGTAAAACAGCCCTAGCAACCCTTTGGGTCCCTCAAGTTTTTTTCTCACCCCCCCAAAAAAAACATCGGGGTTTCCCCTACCCCCTCCCCTCTTCGTTTTTACTTAGAGGGTCCCCATTTTAACCCCCTTTTTATGTCCGACTTTTAACCCCTTCCCTCATTTTGTCTAACACATCTCAAACCCCAAAAGCCAAAAATTAACCAGTCTGTTTAAAATCCCTTTCTGAAAAAGATGCCATTTGCCCCCAAACCTTCCTCTAGCTTCTTTTGAAAAAACCGGGAACACCTTAAAACGGGAAAAACCCGAGGCTCTCCTTCACCAAGTATGGGCACAACTAAACAAAAGGTTTGATTGGAGAAAAATCTGTAAAAACCCCGGGTTTCAAAACAGCCCAAGAGTAATGACCCCCAGGGGTCTTTTGGGATTTCTTTCCTACTTCAGAGCAAAACATTTCTCAATCTTTCCTTAAAGAGATTGTCTCACTACATTGATTCATCTTGCCTCCGTCCTGTTTTCTCTGTTTCATTTTTGAATTCAGTGGCATTTACTGGCTTCTTCTGGCTCTACTGGCCTGCAGTGGCGAGCTGCTGGGGGAAGAAGGTCTTTTTAGCTTTTAAGCACCCAAACCCCTTGGAAGCCTATAAGGAGAAAACCGAAAAGGTCTTTTGCTATAGCGACCGGGGGGAGTGAGGACCCTTTTAAAAAGGGGGGTTTATTAGGAAAAGTTTGGAAAATTTTAAATTGGCGCATGTTGCAAAGGGATTTTTATTTTTGAAAATTTCTTTAAAATTAAGGCAATTTTTTGTGAGAAAACCCCTTTTTAAAGACATGATGTTGTCACTCCAATCTTCTGTTCATCACACTATAACAACCACATTGGCCAAGATGAATACTTCTATTGATGATCTTGATGATAGAGTCAACCATGTAGAGGCAAAGATGAGCGAATTCTATTCGGTTTTTAATTTGGGTTTGGGTTTAGCAAAACAGTATGCTTGAGGAGGAATGTCGCAAAGTTGAAACCAAATTATCTGACTTAGAAGACAGGAGAAGGTTCAAAAAATATAAAAATTTAGGTAATCCCCAGAATCCATTTTTTTTAAATCGAAAAATTTACAGTGTACCGCAACAGCCATTTAAAAAAATTGCTTTCTTTTGTTTTCCCGTACCAAGTCAAAACCTATGAAAAGCAAAATTTTTTTGTATTAAAAATTCCCACAAATTTTGTTGCAGCATGTCGGGTACGCCTGGAAAAACAAAACTTCCCCAAAAAAAACCCGTCACACTACTTTAAAAACAAAATTCATCTTTTGCCACAACTATTTTTTTTTGGAAAGGACCTATATCTTGGGAACCTCAATGGGTTTATGATGCGCATCACAGTATGCAAATCCTTTTATGGCAGAACTGCAAGGAACATATCTATCCTCACGCCCCACCAAACCTATGATTTACCTTTGCTATACTGATGATATTCTGATCATTTGGACTGCAGGTGAGGAGGCCCTACTTAAATTTCAACAAACCCTCAACCTTAAACTTCGTTATTCAGAGAGGGAAATACACTTTCTGGATACCACTATGTACACAAAAAAAAACCCGGTTTTTCCCATCCCTAGATTTATAACCCCAGACAAAAAATGTTTCTGAAAAAACAGGGAGCTTCCACCCCCCAAACAAAAAAAAACTAAACTATTTTAAAAAAGCAGAAATAAAAACAATTTTTTTTTTTTTTTTTTTTTTCCCCCCCCCAATTTTTTTTATTTTTTTTTTTTTTTTTTTTTTTCTTTTTTTTTTTTTGGCAAAAAACAGGGCCCGGGGCAAGCAACCCCCTTGATCTTAGGGCAAAATTTTTTCGGGTTGGGAAACAAGCCAAAAAGTTGGCGGACCCAAAAAAAAATAAACCAAAGTGGCAGCCATCAACAAGGACAGTCTTCCACATTCAAAGAGACCCCGGATGAAGACAAGTTTTCCCTGTTTTTCAAACCCCCAAAAACCCCAAACCCCGGAGATCCTATGAAGGATTGCCAAGAAACTCCCAAACCCGTGGGTTTCTTTTGGGACCGCGACTCAAAAAACATATTCCCCCGTCCCCCCCTTTTTTTTTCTTTCTTTCAGTAACCCCCAAAAACCCGCAACAAATTTTTTTTCTGGAGTGTGAAGGGGCCCCAACAGAAAATGGCACCTCACCCTACCGAAAACAGGTGCAAGCCCCGCACACCTCCATCCAATGACAGTAAAACATTCCCAAGTCACGCAGGTACACAAGAAAAATAAAAAAGGAAACAGCTTTTCAGGGGGTGAAGTGAAAAAAACAATCCATTTTAGTCCCCTACAATGAGATGAAACGTTTTGTTTAAAAATTAACCGCCTTTATCCACCCAAAGGTTGATGAAGTTCCCTCCATATTAAGGTAGGTTTATAAAATGCCAATAATAAAAAAAAATTTCCCTAGAACCCTTTGCATTGTGAAATTGGGCAGCGTAAAGTCATCACACCGTCAGCATAGGTACTTTCCTCCGGCTACTATTAGGCCACAAAGCCAAGGCAGGGGGACTAGGCTTTGTGGCCTAGGAGAGGCAGCAGCACAATGAATCACTTAATTGCGCTGCTGCCCAATTGACTGTTGCAGCTCGCAACAGAAATTTTCAACTGAGCAGGCCTGCCGGTAGTCTGGTCCAAGCCAGGTTTGGGCAGCAGCCATTTTTTCCAGGGCACAAGCCCCAGATAATATGGCTTAGTGACGACCCTGAGTTAGTTGTTAGTTTGAAATCAATAGGAAACTATAAGATGCACAAATCTTTTGTTGGCAAAAGGGCTGTGGCCTTGATAAAATGTCATGGCTTCATGAGAAAAGGCCGTGGCTTAGTGCGCTAAACTGCGTACCAAAAATGTGCCAAAATTATGCAGAAATTGATGGCATAAACTAAGCAAACTAATAGAAGGTGAACTTGGAAAGTATAAATATGCGCCAGATTTATCAATACTATGATAAATGTGGCACCATAATAAGATGATCTAGTTTAAGTTTGCGTTATAATTAGTTCTCCAACATCACTTTAGTTGTATTTAAAAAATTAAGAAAACAATTTGAGTCACTCAGTTATTTTTCTTTTTCTGAATTGTTTAGCAAGAATTATATGTTTAAAGTCATCTTCAATTATATCTTGTCACCTTGGACTGCCTGGTTCTTGATGTCTAAATTTCAACCCCTCTTTCTGATCACACATAAATCCAGCGTTTTCTCAACACTTTACTTCCCTCAATCCTAGCAACCAGGACTTTTTAAAGGGAACCAGTCATACTGAGTATACTACCTGACATGCTGGCAGCATGAATAGAAGGGGGGAACTTGTAGATTAAATGTAATTTTTTTGGGAAAAATTTTAGTAGATATATTGTATTTTATTCATTTAAATGCTTCTTCTGGGTTTGGGAGTCCAATAAGTGGTCTTTTCAATAACTGGCAACTAGCTCTATATGCACACAAATACAATCTAGGCTATTTCACTGATAACACCTAACCGAGAATAAGCAGAGATTTAAATGCATAAAATGTAACTACTAATAATTATTCACTACAAAACTATATATCAATGTGTTAAGCTTCTCCTGCTGTAAAACATCAGATAGGGTGATCAAGACAACAAAAGTATTCCTATCAAGTTGTCATGTATTTTTAATAATCTGGTGGGATTCTACAATGACAAAAAGTATTGTCTTAGTGTATTTTCTCTCTAGTAGTAAATTGACCTAAGGATGGAAATCCTTTGTAGCACATACAAATGATTGGAATTGGTAAAGGATGAATTAGGGTCAATCTAAGTAAAATACCACAAGTGTTATTACTGCATTTTCCAAATGGTTTTCCCCTGGGATGTGTTTTTCCCGGGTGATATTAAAATGAAATTTTTGAAACAAATTTTGTGAGAAAATGTCTTTTCATAAGTTATTAATTCAAATTGCAACATGTAAAATTATTTGTTTCTGGGTGGAAATGTAACTGTACCTAAAGAGGGCCTGTGCGTTTTTCATACCAATATGCTAATGAACTCTTAGGCCTCGTTCACCGGTTATTTGGGATGGATTGCGCCGTACTCCGGCCGGTTTCGCTTCTTTCGGCCCAATCCCTCCCTGTCATTCGGAATCCCCTGCTCCATAGAGAAAAGTGGATTCTGTCGCGCCCCCGCTGGGGAAACCGCCGCGGGGGGGGGAAAGGGGCATGCACATTATTTACGGCGCGGAGCGCCCGTAAACAAAGATTGTCTATGGGGGGACGGCACCCCCCCGCGCCCGGCCCCCCCCTCGTCCCCCCCCCTATTCAGGGGGGTTTTTGGCTCAATAGGGCCACAAACCTGGGGGAATAACCTTAAAACCCTTTTGACTGTTAAGTGGGTGGTATCCACTGCTCTGATTCATACCTGATGAACACTGGTGATTGCCCTGTTGACAGTGAATACTGCAGACATAAACCTTTCAGCTCAATTATGCAGGACCTATGAGGACCTCAAAGGTTCTTTTAACCCTTAATACACCATGAAGTACAGGTATAACCACTGTGGGAGCCGAGTGTTGATTGACAGCTGGGCTCTTGCAGTTGTACCCATGACTGGAAATAACTTCATTGCCAGCCTAAACTGCCACAGTTAAGGAGTTCTACAGAGGGAGGGAGATCCCTCTGTCCTTTATTGGCATACCAATTGTCAGGGCTAGGCGGCGCTCAGCCTGCAGGGAGCAACAGCCTGCAGCAGCTGATTTGCGACCCCACCCGGATAGACCGTCTGCTGGCAGCTCCATGAGTGACAAGGCCAACCACTCGGACGGGGGCGTGTCGCACCAGCCCAAGGGGGGGACCCGGGGTTTAAACAGCAAGGGGGTATCCAGGGTCCATTTAAAAAAATGCAGGGTGGTGCGCGCCCGTGATTTTTTCGTGGTGCCATTACCTTGCTATTGTTTCTTGCTTGCTTATCTGTGTCCCAACCTTTGTTGTTTTCCTGACCCCGTCTTCCTCTGATTCTGTACCTCGCTCCCTTCGGTTTTACCCGGTTGTATTCGTTTGCTCCCCCGTTTCCCTTTTTTGGCTTGACGTTCCCCATTGGTTTTGACCTGGGCTTCAAAATTTCTTCCTCCTGACGGGCCCCCGCAGTTTGAAGGGAGGGGCTGTCGCCCCTTTGGGGTCTGCCGCCCAGGGCAGCACGTCAAGTAGGCAGGGACAGTGGGCTGGGTTCCAGTCAGGGCTCACTGTACCTCCCTTGACGTGATACCAATAATGCAAACGACGAAAGCTACTGGCAATCATGACATTTGCAGCTTATACATTGACCTCCAGTCTGACTATGACATTATCCTGTCTGATCACTTTTTGTTCTAGATTTTAGGAGACAGGGCCAAAGAGTCGTCTCACTTCAAAAGCATACCAATGAAATTGTCAACTTGTTCTGCAAAAAATAAGCCTTTATACAACTTCATATCCGGAAAAATAAAAAAGTAATGGTTTTTTAAAAATTGGGAAATACACAAAAAAACTTTCTATTGTGTAAAGGTAATAAAACATAAACTATATAAATTTATATTGTAAGAGTACCAACACATATAGTAAAGGAATCATGTAATTTATAATGCATGGGAAACGTAGAAATGAAACCTAAAAAACAATGCCAAAATTGCTGTTTTTTTTAATTTTCAAGGCCCACTTCTAAATAAAAAAAAAGTAGATAAATTCTCTGAGGGATGTTGTTTCTAAAATAGGGTCACTGATGGAAGATTTCACCTGTACCAGGGACTTAGAAAATGTGTCATGGCGCCCATCAAAATCTTTGTTCCAAAAGTCAAATTGCACTCCTTTCTTGCACCCATGGCTGTTCTTAGGCTAATTGCACTCAATTAAGAAACCTCCTTCCTTTAAAATGTTTCCCATGCTCGACACATTGTAAACCATTAACCGGGCCTGAAATTAATAAAATTTAAAAAATTAAAAACAAAGTTTTATGTTAAAAAAAAAATAAAAATTGTAAACAATTACCAAATAACACTGCTACACAAAACCAGAATCCTAAAACTAATAATCCCACTAAAACCAAATACCGCCACACCATAACCACATATTACCACCACATGGTGGCTGAATAATGCCACCACATAGTGACTGAATAATACTCATGATCACGTATCACTGCAACAGAGTGGCTGAATAATACACTAATCCAATACAAAATATAAACCATTATACCATGACCAATATTACAGCCATACACTGACCATACAGTGATAGATACCAGTTCTACACAAGCGCTCCGCGCACATATAAGTGATTATAGTAAAATGACTCACAGAAGATGTCTCTGATGATTTGTTCTATTCTCTGATGAATTCTCTTTCCCTTTTTTTTCTTCATCTGGTACAGACCACCATAAAATCTTCTCCTGGCCACAACTCTTCACTGTACAATTTACCAAACAAACATCTTAGACTCCTCTCTTTTCTAGAGCTTCCTTACAATTGCTACCTCTGTACAAACTTCCAATCTATAGGGCCCCAAATGGTAGTAATGATTAGGAATCCTCTAACATTAAGAGTGTCCCAAAACGGCTATGGGGATCCCTTTGTGCAACAAGTTTTAGTCTTGCTTTGTATACCCATATAGAGGTAGTTAAATCCCCCTATATAATATGTATGTACACCACCAATTAGGTAGGTGTAGAGCTCTCTGTTAGTTAGGTAGAACCCCAGTTAGATCCCCCAGTAGGTAGGTATCTAAGTCTCCTAGTATTTAGATAGATAGTTATAAAGCCCCACCCCTCCATAATTAGGAATATAGGTCCTTAGTATATATATATAGGCCACCTGTAGGTAGGTAGGTAGGTAGGTAGGTAGGAATATAGACCACCATTAGGTATGTATCTGTGTCTATATCTATGTAGGTAGATATACAGGCTCCTGTAGGTCAATATAGCCCCTTGAAGATAGATTTAGCCCCCCTGTAGGGAAATATAGCCCCCGTGAAGGTAAAAGTAGCCCACCTGCAGGTAGATATAACCCATTTTAGGTAAATATAGCCCCTCTGTAAGTAAAAATGGCACAGTGTAAGTGCATATGAACCCCCTGTAAGTAGATTTAGACCCCCTGTAGTTAATTATAGCCCCCCTGTAGATAGGTGTAGACATAGTCCCTTTGTAGGTATCTATAGCCCCTGTAGGTAGATAGGCAGGTGTAAAGGTAAAAAAAAAAAAAAAGGACTCATCTCTCCATGTTCTCCCGCCATGCTGCTAGCTCTAGTGTAAGCGTCGTGATCTCATAATATCTCTTACGCGGGAGATGCTCCCTGGGTAGTGTTGAGCGAATTTTATCGACAAAAGTTGGAAATTCGCAAGGTTTTTATGGTGATCGGAAATTCCCAGCTCATGCGATAATTAAGGTTAAAATCTGTGCATATCTATATTAAGATCGCGCCTTTTTTTTTCTTCGGCGCTTCCTGTTCCCCCTTTTAAATTTTAGGCGGCCTCAGCAAATCAGATTTACAGAATAGAGCAAGGTGTGGGGAATTGGGGGGTTGTGTGTTGGCGCTCCGAGGCGACGTCATGACTGGGATTGTGTATGGTTGCGATTGGCTGAAAAATCACATGACCTAGTTTTACATAGAACAGGTTTACTGTTTCAGCCTTAGTGGTCTCTCAGCGTCTCATTCAGGGATAGGAACTGCGTTCTGACTGTGGCAAACCGTCAGCGAATGAGTCTATTTCTGCACAGAGGAAACCTTATATTAGCTTTGATCCTTCCAATTTAGTTACATTAGGGATTTGAACATTTTATGTAGTTAAGCTAGAGATTTTAAAGCAGATCATACCACTGTAAATTTTCACGGCGGTGGGAGCGGGGGGGGGGCCGCGGGTGGAGCGAAACACAGACAAGCTCTATCTTCTAAGGAACACTGGATAAAGTTCAACAAGACTTAGTGTAGACATTGTAGTGGAATATCTTTATTTATATACAGTTTGCATTGAAATATTCCTGGATATTGGGCAGCTGAACTTATATTGGATAAACATCATTTCTAGAAACTGAATTACTATTTGTTAGATGCAAAACTCCACTTTTATTATCAGTATAACATTTCAGAACTCAGGTGTTCAATTTTACCCATTACAACTGTGACTGTTGATATATCCACCTTTGCGCAACTTTAAATTACCCCCAAACCGCAATCTTGTAGTCAGCACAGGTTGTTTGTTGCCCCAAAAATTCCGTGTATCATACGAAAAACATCACAGTTACGTGTTTTTTGACTTTGTAGCGCACCCAGCTATGTTTCATTGACCAGCGATTACGTAATATCTTAAAAACAGCAATTCTTTATCACCACAGGTTGAATTGAGAAGGTGCAAAAAATACCGTTTATTATATCAAAAACATAACAGTTTAGTGTTTTTTGTGACTTTTGGCACTCAGCACTGTTCATTGACGCAGCATCTACGTAAATACTTAAAACAGCAATTCTTTATACACCACAGGTGAATTGAATGGTGCAATAAATACAGTTTTATTATATCAAACATAACAGTTAGTGTTTTTTGACTTTTGCGCAACCAGCCACTGTTCATTGAACGCAGCATATAAGTAAATCTTAAAACAGGCAATTACTATTATTCACCACAGGGAATTGGAAAGGTGCAAAAAATTACAGTTTATTATATCAAAACTTAACAGTTACGTGCTTTTTTTACTTTTGCGCACTCAGCACGTTATGACGCCGCATCTACGTAAATCTTAAAACAGCAATTCTATATTCACCACAGGTGAATTGATAGGTGCAATAAATACAGTTTATTATATCAAAACATAACAGTTACGTGTTTTTTGACTTTCTGCGCACCCAGGCACGTTCTTGACCAGCATCTACGTTAAATCTTAAAAAGCAATTCTATATTCTCCACTGGTGCAATTGAAAGGTGCAAAAAATTCAGTTTATTATATCAAAACATAACAGTTACGTGTTTTTGAATTTTTGCGCACTCAGGCACTGTTCATTGACGCAGATCTACGTAAATTCTTAAAACAGCAATTCTATATTCACCACAGGTGAATTGAAAGGTGCAAAAAATACAGTTTATTATATCAAAACATAACAGTTAGGGGTTTTTTGACTTTTGCGCACCAGACACCGTTCATTGATGCCAGCATCTAAGTAAATCTTAAAACAGCAATTTATATTCACCACAGGTGAATTGAAAGGTGCCAAAAAATAACAGTTTATTACTTCCAAAAATATACCAGTTACGTGTTTTTTGACTTTTGCGCACCCAGCCTACTGTTCATTGACGCAGCATCTCGTAATCTTAAAACAGCATTTCTATATTCACCACAGGTGAATTGAAAGGTGCAAAAAATACAGTTTATTATATCAAACATCAAACAGTTACGTGTTTTTTGACTTTTGCGCACCCAGCACTGTTCATTGACGCAGATCTACGTAAATCTTAAAATAGCAATTTATATTCACACAGGTGAATTGAAAGGTGCAAAAAATACCAGTTTTATTACTATCAAAACATAAACAGTTACGTGTTTTTTGACTTTTGCGCCCCAGCACTGTTCATCTGAAGCTGCATCTAGTAAAATCTTAATATTGCAATTCTATATTCACGATCCACAGAGTGAATTGAAGGTGCAAAAATATACAGTTTATTTATCAACACATAACAGTTCGTGTTTTTTGACTTTTGCGCACTCAGCCACTGTTCATGACGCAGCATCTACGTTAAATCTTAAAATAGCAATTCTATATTCACACAGTGTGAATGAACAGGTGCAAAAATACAGTGTATTATATCAAAAACATACAGTTACGTGTTTTTTGACTTTTGCGCACCAGCACTGTTCATTGACGCAGCATCTACGTAAATCTTAAAACAGCAATTCTAGGGGCGTGGCTTAGCAATGGCCGTGTGAGGACGCATTGTGCTGAGCTCCTCGTTTGTGGGTGGTAGTGCTCAAGCTTACTGGCCAGTGTTACCGTCATTATGGGAAGACATAACAAGCGCCAGAAGGGCAGATCCACCACTGGGCGTCCTGGCTCTGCACAAGGGGAGATGACGCTTTCTTCCCCCTAGTTAAGCGGCGCTTTCGCTCCCGGCCCTCAGCCCTGCGGGGTCTACAAGATGGCCGGCACCGATGGCGTCCCTCTCTGACTCCCCTGGACAGGAAGCCCTATGCCGAGAGGAGCACGCTTTCATCACCGCCCTCTCCATCTCTGCTGCGGAACGTCCCGAACCTACAACACCGTACTCACCGGCGGATGGAGAAGAGGCTCGGCCGTCACAGCCTGCCTCCTCTTGCCACCCGAGTCCCGGGATGGAAGCGCTGTCTCCCGGCGATCCCGCCGCGTTGGTGAGTAACTGCCCGCGGCGGGCGAGTAGCTGCGCACGGACTGCGCTCCTATCGGAGCCAGGGGGACCCTGCTGAAGGACGTCCCGAAGCTGCATCAACCCGTGCCGCCGGCGGAGGTGAGGAAACTTCCGGCGCCCGCCTGCCTCCGCTGCACCCGAGTCCCGGACGGAATCGCGGCTTTCCCTGGCGACCCCGCCGCGTGGTGAGTCACTGCCCGCGGCGGGTTGCCGAGAGCTGCTCACGGGACTGCGCTCTTTTCAGAGCCAGGGGGGACCCAGGCATTACTCAGCAGCCGGGCTCAGGAACGCTCAGCCCTCACGGTTCCAAGTGTGTGGCCCCTCCAGTCACACAGGGGGATCCCATAACTAGCTTCCTCACACTCTGTGGGGCCCTTCTCCTTTCCCCATGGACACTGCTTGGCCATATCCCCAAGAGGGGATCGTTCTGCCAAAGGGGTCCCTCCTTCTCTGGAATCTGGCCCCATATCATTGGAGAGGACCACCAGTTCTCCTTGGCAGCCATTTGGAGGGAGCATTAACTCCATGAAACACCGGGCCTCTCCATCTGCTGAGCCTTTGTGCCTACACCCATCTGTGGCAGGATCTCTTACTTGGTCCACTGGGTCCTCTTGGGCGGCGTCCCCCATGCACAACCCGCCAACACCTCCAACGGACCTACTGGGTACCCCTGGCTTACCCTCACCTGGACTGTCTTCTGTACCCCGTGGGGGTCACAGTGTGCTCGACCCAGCTGTCTCACCTGCCCGCTCATGCCCACCTGACAGTTTAAAGGGGACCCCTCCGATCTTTGGAGCTACCGCACAGCCATCTGACCTGGCACACGTGTCTTTTCCTCTCAGTGATACTCCAGCTGTGCGAGATGAAAACCAGTCTGTGACTCTTGCTGACTTGAAACAACTAATACAATCGCTCCCCTCAAGGGCCGACATTCGCAATATCTGAGCGGATGGCAAAAATGGAGCAAGAGTTCGCTCAAATTTGTACAAAATTTAACCTCTTTGCATACTAAAGTGGTGGCTGGACCACGCCCAGAACCCAAACCCTCTGCTATCTTGGAGGGGTTTCCAGGGGGGCGCAACACTCTGCTCAAATTTTTCCATTCAACACACCTGGACGTATTGAAAATCGTAAGAAAAAACCAATAACCTCGCATCAGGGGCCTCCCCGAAGCTTCCAAACCCCGACCGTATCAGTTACCATGGCATCTTTAATGACCTCCTGGTCGTCCGCCCTCGGCCCATATCGAACTGGATAGAGTCCATGGGGCATTGGGGGCCCCCAAACCCATGATTCCAACCACGGGATGTCGTGTGTCGTGTCATTTTTTTGCCTTTAAGGAGGACATTATAAAGGGGCGGCGCCGAAAGGGCCCTGACCTAAAAGGGGGCTCCCATAGGATCTTGCAGGACTTTCGCGTCTTACTCTAGCCCAGAGAGCGTCCTTAAAGCCCCTTTTTGGATGCATCGTGAAAAAAATTTTCCCCCCCACTGGGGGTACCCCTTTGCGCTTCATGCCCCGTTTACCAAAAACAACTCTGACTCCGCACCCCCCGGGGGGAAACCTCCACCTGTTCTGCACGCGCGCCCTGGAAAACCCTGTCTTTCCCCGGATGGCCAATTTTGTCTCTCTCCCTTAGACCCACCCAAGGGAAGAGGACATTCGAATGTTATCCCCATTACCCATCCCGCCTCACCGGAGGGCGACGAGAGGGGATCAACCGAAACCGGGGCACATGGATTTTAAATTGTTTGCTCCCCCTCCGTTGCCTCTACTTGAGTTTTGCCCCTAGCAGGTTCCTTTGGGACTTTCCTCCCGTTAGACCCCATTGGCCCTAGAGGGTCCTTGTGAAGGGGTGTTGGACCCCCTTGTTCTTTTTTTGGGCCGGTTTAGCTACAAAGGTCTTTCTTTTTTATACCCTCCACCCCAAAAAGATGTTAGTATTCCCCCATGTAACATACTTTACTGTCAAAAAAAGGGCCGTTTTTTTTTACTTTTGCTTTTTTTTTGAAATTTTTTTCTAAGTATGTCACTTTTTGCGAGGAGTTCCCCTCTTTTCCGAAGCGTTACACTTTCCC
This sequence comes from Phyllomedusa bahiana, assembly GCA_025379985.1. Classification (NCBI taxonomy): domain Eukaryota; kingdom Metazoa; phylum Chordata; class Amphibia; order Anura; family Hylidae; genus Phyllomedusa; species Phyllomedusa bahiana. The sequence goes on from JAODAL010029783.1 coordinate 38,424, forward strand.
CATGGGTAAAACCCCTTTGACTGGGTTTTTTTAGCCTAGCGGGTTTTTCTTGTTCACTGTGAGTTACAGCGCGGGCCCGGTCCCTCCCTTTTTGTTTTTGTCTTTGTGCGTTTTGTGTGTCAGTCTGTGTGGTTGGTGTTGTGTATTTTTTTTCTCCCATTCGTATTGGGGTGTGTTGTTGTGTTTTTTTTTTTTTTTTTTTTCTTTCTCCCTCTCCTTTTCCTTTTTCCTCCCCGCTTTCCCCCCCCTCTCCCTCTCTCCCAACAGCTGCGGCGCCGTGTGGGACGCCCCGTTCTTCTGATTTCCAATCAAGGGACCTCCGCACCCTTTATTTAAGAAAAGGCCTGAACACCCCCGAAAAGGGGGGCAAGTTCTTCACCACTTTCATCGTTCCGGGGCCCTGATCTAGTTTCCAAGAAACCCATTTAAGGTAGACTTGCCCCCAACACAAATAAAAAACAATTCCCTGGCATTTCCCGATTACTCGGGTCCAGGTCCAGGGGGGGGCCAAAAGCCTTCACCGCCCCTACCCACCAGGTATTAGCTGCACTCCCGCCCCGGGAGGCCCTTATTTTATCCTGGTCCTTTCAATAAGTGGAACTTTTACCATCATTAAGCTTATGCACGAAGGGGGGTCAAGCGGGTTTTTTTTGAACCCCTGATTGACCTTCTCTCCCCTGACCCAAAGGGGACGGTTCTCCAAGTGGTGATTTTAAATGTGACCTCGCCCCCACCTTGGATAACTCCTCGGGAAATCGCTCTATCATACTCGGCCTAAAAAAACGAAAAAGCCTTCTCATTACTCCAGCTGTGTGATCCTGAAATCATGCATCGATCGATAGGATTACTCCTTTTTTCTCTCCTCCTCAGGGTCTTTAGTCTTTTGGATATATCAGGGTTCAACATTCGGCCTCTATGGGGGTTTTCACCTCCTTTGGGAACTTTTTTGGCCCGCCATCCCCAGTGTTTTTTTTTCATTTCGTCTCCCTTTTTGGCGAGAGGGTCGGGGAATGGAAAAATAAATGAGTCTCTTCCCCTGGGACACTGTATTTTTTGCGGATATTGAGGATAATGTCTCCCATTCCTGACCCATCACGCAGTGACTCTATCCAAAGATTACCCAATTTGGAGGCCCTCAAATGTGTGATTAGGGGGGTCCTTTAAAACACGGCTCCAGGATTAAAAGAACAGAGCTGCTACCCTAAAAAAGGCCCTCTCTAAATTCTAGCTTGGAGACGGGTGCACAAGGGGCCCTCTCCCCACAATTCCCCGGGGAATTGCAGATGCCCTTTGGGAGGTGAAACCCCCCTTGGGCACCTTGGGGTCTTTTTGTCCAGAGGGCCGACACTTTTTTACGAGACGGCAAAAAAAGTGGAAAACGAATGCTCCCCAGGGCGGTTCGCCCCCGGTGGCTCATTTCCCACATTCCCTCTGAAAAGACCCCCTCGGCTCGGTGGGCCATTGTAGGGGGGAGAAATTGCTCAGGCCTTCACCCCTTTTACTCCAAATTTTGTAAACTTGCCATCCTCTTCCCACCCTACCAGCCAGAGTTTTTTCCCCACATCCCCCCTATTTCAAAATCCCTACCCCCGGCCCTGCTGAGGCATTGGAGGACCCATTTAGTTGATGGTTTTTGAGTGGGTCTTAAAAAGGGTCCCCTGGGGGAAAAAGTCGGATCGGAGGGTTTCGGGGGACAATTTTTCCAAATTTTTTCAGATCACGACCCCCTTGCCTTGGGACCCCTTTTAACCCACCGAGGGATACCCCTTTTTTCCTCCTCAACCCAACTTGCGCATGTAGCGCTTTACCCAAACGGGTAAGGCCCCCCAATGCGTGGCATTAAACCGCCCCTTTCCCCTTTTAAAATTTTTAAATTGAAAAACTTTCGAAGCTGATGGCCAAAGGTTTAACCCTCTTTTCCCTTCAGTGCCCACCAGATCAAGTAGGTTTTGTCCCGGCAGGGGGGCAATGATAATAAATTAAAAAATTGGATTTTTCATTTCCAAGTTTTTCACAAAATCCCTCTTTTGGTCTTGCTCTAAACAGAGAAGGGATTTGATCCATTTCGTGGCCTTCTCTCCATGAAACCTAGTCACTTGGTCAGGCCCCCACCTTTTTATCCAGGTTGAGGCCTGATCGCGTGCCCTCCCCCGTCTCAAATTTTAAAGGCTCCCATCCCGCCTCTTCCTTTTCGAACGGAATAGACAGGGCTGCCCCCTTTTCCCCCCCCCTTACGAGTTTCTGGTGATGGGAGCCTGATGGGGACCCAGATCTAACCCCGCATCAAAGGGATTACTATTGGAAGTAGGGAATATAAGTCTCTGCGTTTGCAGATGACCTTCTGGCTAATTCAAACCCATATCTCTCTTCCAAATTGATGGGCCCAAATTAGAAATTTTGGACTTGTCTAATTTTAAGATACATTTCTCTAATCCGAAGCCCCGGGGATTGGAATCACCTCAAAGGATAGGCCTCCCTTTCATCCAATTTCCCCTTCGAATGGCCCAAGGGGGGTATTTCCTATTGGGGGTACCCAATTTCGGGAGATTTCTGCAGCTTTTGCTCCCCAATTTTCTTCCCCTTCATGTAAACCCAAAAAAGGGCCCAACAGCTGGCAGCACAAAGAACTAAAGTGGTTTGGCAGAATAAACCGCTAAAAATGTCTATCCTCCCAAAATTCTTATACTTTTTCCCAAAATCTCCCCCTCCGTTTTCCCCCTTCTTCTGGAGGACACTCGGCGAGTTTTACCCTTTTGTGTGGGCCACTCGGGGGTCACGAAAGCGATGATACCTTCGAACAGAAGGGTGCTGGGGGGGGGGGGGTCTACCTGACTGAAAGGCTATATTTTTTGGGTCGCCTACTAAAGTTTTCTGCCTTACTTTTAAACTCAGATGGGGAAGGGGTGGGGGACCTGACAGAGGACCTAATCATTTGCGTTGGCGTTCTCCCTGAATTGGGCCCCACTCTTGGTAGTGTAGCTTCCCCCTCCTTCCAACAGCAAACTTTACGGTTCTCTATTTATACAGAAACTCTCTACCCCATTTTCGCGGGGGGGCCCCTGTTCCACTCACGGACAACCCCACTTTTCCCCGGGGGATCTCGCCTGCTGTTTTTTTTTGTGGCACTAAAAAGACCCTCTGCGTCTGTGTCATGTGACTTGAGGGAGACTGCGCCCCTTGGGGACATTCTGGGGCAAACCATCCTGCTGGGGCCCCATTTAGTTTATACAACTTTCCCCTTTTTTTTAACAAAATCGGGGGAAAAGTCGTTTGGTTAGCCCCCCAGAATTTGAAGAAACGGTATTGGCATCGGGACCTAAACATCCTGTTTTTATTATAAATACTACTTTCGATAGGCTAGGCGCTTTCCCCGTTTTGTTTTAAATGGGAAAAGAACTGGCCTTTTTTTCACTACCCCCAGTGGGAGCAGGGGTTCCCAAAGACTCATGGGCCTAGGGCATCCAAAATCAAAAAAACATGTTACAAAATTTTGTCCCTTGGACAGGGGTCCCGGGTGTATTTCATAAGTTTTCCCATCCACCTCAGATTTTGTGCTGGAGTGGGGGGGGGGAGAAGGGGGCTATTCCAGTTGGGGTGTTTGTGCTCGGCATTTTTGGATTTTTGGTTCTGGAGGATTGAGGGAATTTAAAGGGTGCCCCCCTTCCGAACCCCGGAGGCAATTGCTCTTCATGATTCCCATCTCTATTAGAAATTTTAAAAAATCCCTCCCAACACTTGCTACAAGCTGCAAAAACCCCTGATCCCCTAGATGGAAATCAAACCCCTCCCCTCCATAACGAAAAAGGTTTTTCGAAATTAGTTTCGTCAGGAAATGGAGGAATTAATTGTCATACCCCTGACATAAACAAATACAAAAAGACTTTGGTTTCCGGGTCGCCTTCAGAATTCCCCCCTCTTCCTTTCTATCACCCCCTGAACAACACCTGCGGGGGTCATAATCACAACCCCTCCCCGTTTCCTTCCTCCCCCCCCTTTTTTTTTTTTTTTTGTGTGTCTGCGGTCATGAAACGGGTTAATTCATGTACCGTCGAATGCATGCTGGTTTTCTTTGTAGGGGCCTTGTTCCCTATGTACAGTGTTTTTTTTAAGGGGTCTTTTAAAATGCCCTTTAACGCTTAGTTTAATTTTTGGTTTATATTAGACTGAAGGATTGGTCTAGCTTGCTGATCGCGATTATAATCATCAAGATGTTTAAATTTTCGTATCACATATTCATTCTTGTGGGCATGTTTTGCATTGTTGACTTCTTTTTTCTACAAATTTTTGTGTCCGCATGCTCGGGTTTTACCTCCCAAATTCATTTGTCATATTATCTTTTTTACCCAAAAAAGCTTTTTCTTGAATTTAAAAAGATCTGGGAGAAGTGGTGCAATTCCACCCTAACTTTAGAACCCATTTCAGACCTTACCTTATCCTTACAAAAATTTTGGAGCCAGAGGAATACGGGAAGGCCCCCTGAGGGTTTTAAAGGGGTTGTTCACTCAAGGATTGCTTTTTATGTTAAAGATCTTGCAAAAAAAAAAAAAAAAGTCGCTTTGCAATATGTCCATTAACAGTTTCCTACCTTTTCTGGGATATCCCCTCTTGCATGGGCTGCATCAGCTCCTCAGGTCGCTATAGCTACAGAACTGTTTGATCTACCCTGATAGGCTGCCAGCGCTGGTTGCTATAGCTACAGACCTGGCTTGTACTGCAGCCTAGTGGAAGCCACTTAACACAACTCCAGAAAACAGGACTGAGGTAAGATGAATCAATGTAGTGAGACAACCCCTTTAATAGCACAGTTTCTATTTTTGCAGAGGATACCAAGCTATGTAGTGTAGTGCAATCTATGGAAGATGCCTGTAAAGTGCAAGCAGACCTGAACAAACTGAGTGCTTGGGCATCCACTTAGAAAATGAGATTCAATGTGGATAAATGTAAGGTTCTGTATCTGGGTACTAATAATCTGCAGGCATCATATGTCGTAGGGAGAGAAAAACTTGGAGAATCGCTTGTTGAGAAAGATCTGGGTGTTCTTGTAGATCATAGACTACAGAACAGCATGCAGTGACAATCAGCTGTCTCGAGGGCAAGTAAGATATTGGTGTGTATAAATAGAGGCATGGACTCATGGGACAAGGATGTCATTCTACCGCTGTATAAAGCATTGGTGCAACCTCACTTAGAATATGCTGTTCAGTTCTGGGACCCAGTTTATAGAAGAGATGTAATGGAGCTAGAGAGAGTGCAAAGACGAGCAACCAAACTTATAAGGGGAATGGAGCATCTAAGTTATGAGGAGGTTAGAAGAATTGAACTTATTTAGTCTTGAGAAAAGACGCCTTTGGTGGGACATGATTAATTTCTATAAACATATAAATGGTCCCTACAAAAAGTATGGGGAAAAATAATTACAAGTAAAGTCCCCTCAAAAGACAAGGGGACATTGCCTTCGGCTAGAGAAAAAAAGGATTCAATCTCCAGAGGAGGAGGACGTTCTTCACTGTAAGAACTGTAAAATAGCCTGCCTGAGGAGCTGGTCACAGCAGGAACAGTTAGGAGTTTCAAGAAAGGCTTAGATAACTAACTGAAACTAAAGAACATTAATGCTTACGTAGCTATGTAAAATTCTGGATCCTGGCTTGTGGCGGTTCTGTGGTCAGAGATGGGGTCTCCACTAGAGCAGATTGGTTCTTGTCTTGTGGGTTTCAGGGTATTAACCATTGGTTAGGCTGGGCTTAAAATCCTGGTCTCCCTTCAATCACATTTTACCCACCCCTGGTTGAACTTAATGGACATGTCTTTTTTCAACCATACTAACTACGTAACTATGTAAATCGCAACCCAAAGAATCGACACAATCCCAGGTAGTTCTTGTTTCAAATAGTCATGTGTCCCTTTTTTATTGCGTTGTAGACTTCAAATTTAAGTTTAGAAAAATTCAGTGTTGAATAGAAAGTTGAATTCACAAAGATTTTAAAAATGGACTTTGCACTGGATTCTGGATCAAAATCCAAGGTGTGAACATACCTTAATGGATGCCAATCAGCTTCACCAACAGGTCAGTAAAAGGAAAAAAAAAAAAAAAAAAAAAATATATGGAAGGTTGCAGTGGCAAAAAAGTGTGTAACATAAGGTTGTTTGCAATTCGATAGTTGCTTGTTAGTAAAATGATGCAGCTGAGCCCCATAAATTAAAATAATAATAATAAAAAAAAAAGAACACATATCTCCAAACTGACATTCGTTCCAGCATTGCGTCTGCCAGTCCTCTTTCCAGGTAGTCTGTTGTCTGCTGCCTCTAGCTGCATCGGTCACACGACACCGTCCGGCATCATTGTCTGGTAGTGAAGGCATCTAACTCATCGGCAGAGCCACATGACCGCTGTCATCAATGCTAGGTGGCTGCGGTGACCTTCCGTTTGGTCGAAGCCAGAAGACAACAAAAGATCTGGGGAGAGGACCAGCGGGCGCCTCACTAAACGGGACCTCAGCCAGAGGTGAGTATGTTTACCCATTCCTACCCCCCATTTTCTTGGGAGCTCAGCAGCTTACTTTCGATAACAAAGGGGAAGGTGGACAACTCCCTTAAAGCCGCTCTAACATATCAGTTTTTGCAAGTGCTTCACCCTGGTACTATTCGGGCATAAAAACCCACACCAGCCTCCGCTGGTCATTCTTCTCTGAGCGGCCCCTTTAAGAAGAGGGCAAGTGTTCCGTAATAGTCTCGTTCCCCCATATCATCGGAAGTTGCGAGCTCCATCTGGCCGTTTTTCACTCGACGACAGAACAGTATGGTTCATTTTTTTCTGACTGAACTATCTCCTTGTAGTCATTGCCAATATTTAAAAGTGCAATAAAGAATTATTAGCTGCATTAATGTAATATCCAGGTAACACCTTACACATATTTTATTGGTATTTTTTTTTTTTCAAGGGGTGGGGGGTGACGGAAAATGATTCTTAATTTTCCCGTTGTCCTGCTCTATTAAAGCTCATTATAATTCCTCTTGTTATAAGAGCTTTTTAAAACCATTACCTGCAGGGAAGTTAAAGACAGAACTATTAAAAGGTTACTTTAATGTGAATAATAGCCTCCCTGATATACTCCAGTTAATTACTATTGGAAACTGGTTCTATTTTAATTTAGGGCTGAACGTTTAATGAAGGATATGCTAGGCTAGCAATAATGACAACAAAAAAATTATTCATGGTCAACAGACCCATTACCGCTGTCTCGTTTAAAGAGATAATATCCTTTCCTGGTTCCGCATAACTGCGTTCCGCAATCAAAAATGACATTTTTTTCGCCATTTCTCCTCATGTCTGTCAAATTAGAAAGGAAAGAACTGATTGATATCGCAGACTTTTGGATTGTACAAATTGATTTCCAATGGCACGACGAAGGCTGTTCGGAAATGGGAAGTAAGTAAAAGGGACCAGATGCCATATAGAGCTGTAACGGGTATGATATGGGTAATTTATTGATTTTTTTATTTTAAATGGTGCTAGCCTCCTTAGATACCAGTACGGGTGCAGTATGCTTTTTAATGACTTTTCCATTATTAATATTATTCTCGTAAAACATCATATTAAAGAAAAATATTAAAATGTAAAAAAAAAAATTGCCGTAAGCCCCATTATTACAATTTATACTTTTAAACATTTAACCTGCCATTGAATTTCTAAAGACAGAAACGATAATATACTTGTATATCTGCATTAATGGCTTTGTGGCGATTTATATGGTCCTATCCTTTATGTATTTCATAGATTCCCCCCCCCAGCCCCGGAGTTAGGGCTGCGCACGTCAGCGGCAATTAAGAGGTTAATAAAGAAGAATTTCTGGAGGGTAATTGTGCAGAACGTTAACGGCCGCTAGTAGAATACATAATAATGAAGATTAGGAGTATTTGGGTCAGAAATGGCAGATTTTCTGCAGTTTTTACAGCTCAAATCAATCTGCATTTTTCACCTTTCTACTGATGCGATGCTATGCTACATTGCTTTGAATTTTGGATTTTATGGTTTTTGAAAGCGCTACAGGAAAAAATGACCAATTAAAGTTGAATACTGCAGCTCATAAATAAAGCGGCTGGCATTTTTATCCGGAATGTATAGGTAAAAAATGGATGCTGCATGCCCGTATCGGAAAGGGACACATTCCCAGTAGCGGACCTGGCGAAGTGGAATTAGATAATGATCAGAGGGGTCACCGGGATCAAGAATGATTTTTAAGGGTCATTGTGTCTTTACAAAATATTGCTTTTCCTGCTGCTTAAGTCACAGACATTAGACGCGAGTCAACAGATCCTCCCCCCCCCCCGCGATAAAAGTTCAGAAGGCACCTGGCAGCTACTCTCTGCCTACTTTTTTCCCCTCCATAGAGTGATGCACTGGTGATTTTGCAAGGTTTCCTACCTACAAAGAATGGAGAGGTCTGTCTTTTTTATCGTAGATACACTTGAGAGACAGAATCTAAAAATATAAACATGGTATGATTTTAAATATTAAATTTGCATTTTATTGCATGAAATAAGTATTTGGTACAATGGAAAAATGGAACGTAATTTGGTACAGAAACCTTTGTTTACAGAGGTCGGACGTTTCCTGTAGTTCTGGGTCAAGTTTGCACACACTGCAGCAGGGATCTTGGCTCACTCCTCCATATAGATCTTCTCCAGATCTTTCCGGTTTTGGGGCCGTCGCTGGGCTACATTGAGTTTCAGCTCCCTCCATAGATTTTCAATAAGGTTCAGGTCTAGAGATTGGCTAGGCCACTGCAGGACTTTGAAATATTTCTTATGGAGCCACTCCTCAGTTGCCCTGTGTGTTTCGGGTCATTGTCCTGCTGGAAGACCCAGCTACAGCCAATCTTCAATGCTCTTACGGAGGGAAGGAGGTTGTTGGTCAAAATCTCGCAATACCTGGAACCATCCATCCTGCCTTTCTCTGCAGTCGTTCTGTCCCCTTTGCAGAAAAGCACCTCCAAAGTATGATGTTTCCACCCCCATGCATTACGGTTGGGACGGTGCTCTTGGGGTTGTACTCATCCTTCTTCCAAACACAGGGAGTAGAGCTAATACCAAAAAAAGTTCTATTTTGGTCTCATCTGACAACATGACCTCCTCTCATGCCTCCACTGGATCACACAGATGGTCACTGGCAAACTTCAAACAGGCCTGGTCATGTGCTGGCTTCAGCAGGGGGACATCATGTGCCCTGCATGATTTTAATCCATGATGGTGTAGTGTGTTACTATCTGTAATCTTTAAGACTGTGGTCCCAGCTCTATTCCGGTTATTGACCAGGTCCTCCCGTGTAGTTTGTGGTCGATTCTTGACCTCTCTCCAAATTATACTTACCCCCATGAGGCTAAATCTTGCATGGAGCCCCAGACCGAGGAAGATTGACAGTCATCTTGTGTTTCTTCTATTTTCTAATAATTGCTCCAACTGTTATTGCCTTGTTACCAAGCTGCTTGCCTATAGTCCTGAAGCACATGCAATTCTTTCAGAGACGGACACGAGCGGCGCTTTTGAAAGGCGCAGCTGCGATCTGTCATGTAAACGCTACTGCGCTTTTCACATCGCGAGCAGGGAGAATCTCGCTGCTAATTGTTTAGATCCGTCTCTGGGTCCGCCCTGTCGGTCCCAGAGACGGATGCGTAAAGGGCTTGTAACATGGAGTGAGAACTCCGTGTGAACAAGCCCTTACCAGTGAGAAAGAAAAAAGTCCAAAATCTGTACATCGCCAAAAAGTAATAGAAGCAATATTTTATTTATTTTTATAAAACTTTTATGACATTTTAAGGTCCATTAACCGTATACGTGATTATATATACGTGGTAAACATGAATGTTTACCACGTACCAGGCACACTCACAACCCTTACGGTTTTTAAGATGAAAACTCATCTTCTTAGACAAACCTACCAAGATCACTAACTGTTACCCCTCCAAATTCTGGCACACATTCGTCACCTCCTGCATTTTGGCACCCGCAGGCACTTATCTGTATATAGATGTATGGTTGTGATGGCAGGTTTATCCACTTTTTTATGTATACTACCCCATATTTATGTAACATGGCTGGACCCTTGTAAACCAAGCACTTGTCACCCTTTGTTTTACCGATACACCCTAAGGGCGCGTTCACATGGCAGTGGACCAATACCGGTCGGTATACCCGGCCGGTATTTGTCCGGTTTTGCAGCGATTAGCGGAGAAGAGCCCTCCCATTGAGGTGTTTATATTCCGTCCAGAAACCAGACGGAAGAATGAACATACTCAACGTTTCTTCGGGCCGCCCGCGGGCAGAAAAACCGCCGGGCGGAAAACCCGTGCAGTGGGGTCTGCTGCACGGGTTTTCCATAGAGCACAATTGTGCTCATTTTCGGCCGGTTTTTCAGGCGGTCTGAAAAACCGCAAACCGGCTGAGAAACCGGCCGAAAAACCCTTACCGTGGGGACATGCCTTTATAGATTGTAAGCTCTTGCGAGCAGGGTCCTCACACCTCGTGTCTGATTTGTAAGTAGCTTTTTTATAATGTGATGTCTGGTTTGACTGTGCTTATACCCTCTATATTGTAAAGTGCTGCGGAGTATGTTGGCGCTATATAAAGATTATTATTATTATTATTATTAATGTTGTTAACACCCAATGTTCAGAAATGTATGCAATAAATTAGATTACAGAGTCCAAAATCAGTACTTTTTTAGCTATTTTTAATGATATGCCCAAAAGCCTTTCAAATGTAATTTTATAGTTTATTTAGTATTTTTTTACATCTTAATTTTTTTAGTTTATTCTTTTTCAAATTAGGACTTTTGTTTAAAAAAACAAGAAATATGCCAAGACATGTCAAATACATCTATATTTCCATTCTACTGAATTCAACTTTCTGTGGCAGCTTTGTAACTGATGCCAAATTCTAAGGGGCCAATTACCGGTCGGAAATCCCGACTGGTATTTGCTCTGTTTAGGGGCCGTGTATACGGCACGCAGGGGGGACGGCTTTTGTCTGTGGTTTGCAGCATTAAACCCTCCCCCTTCATGCTGACATGTTGATGTTCCGCCCGAAAACCGGGCAGAAGAATGAACATGTTCAAAGTTTTTCGGACCACCAGCGGTCTAAAAAAACGTAAGGCGGAAAATCCGTGCAGTGGGTACCCCTGCACGGATTTTCCATTGAAGTCCGTGCAAAAGGTTGACACCCGGTTTACAGACTGCTTTCAAAACTGAAAACCATCTGTAAAAATGGATGAAAATCCAGACTGTGGGGACAAGCCCTAAGTGGTGAGGGAGCTCCGCAATTGGCACACAGCTACTAGTGAACGTCCCTAGTTACCCATTTTTTGACTCTCTGACTTCTTAAATCTAAACTCCTTTTGTCTACTTGGGAACTCCTGGAACTTACCCTAAAACATATCCTAACACAAATTAACATAAATTCAGGGCATTTTGGGGCTCGTGGGATAATTCCACAAAAACTAGAACTGTCAGCAGGTATGCTCAAGAGAAGAAGTTTGTAGGATTTGAACATACTCATGGGTCTGATCATTAACTTTAATCCTATTTGGAAACTCTATTTAAATTAAACAGTGGTCCCTCAACATACAATATTAATTCGTTCTGGAATGACCATTATATGTTGAAACGTTAATTCTATGGAAAACCGGTTATTGGTTCCCAAACCCCCAAAATGTAAACCCAATATAGTGAAAAGATGAAAGAAGATATTTCTATATGGAGGGCAGAAGCTTCTTTGCGTCATGTACTTTATACTATGCGCAAGAAAAAGCGGCTTTCACTTGGTACATGTAAGAGCAGTGCAGAACATGTAGTACCGCACTGTACTGTAGAGAGGCGCTACTAGACCGCCAATCATAGCATGTACCTCAGTAATACATGTAAGAGCAGTAGAGGACATGTAGTACCGCACTGTACTGTAGAGAGGCGCTACTAGACCACCAATCACTGCATGCACTGCACAAATATATGTAAGAGCAGTAAAAGACGTGTAGTACCGCACTGTATTGTAGAGAGGCGGTACTAGATCCAATCACTGCATGTACCTCACTAATACATGTAAGAGCAGTACAAGACGTGTAGTATCGCACTGTACTGTAGAGAGGCACTACAGGACACCAATCACTGCATGCACCTCACTAATACATGTAAGAGCAGTACAGGACATGTAGTACTGCACTGTACTATAGAGAGGTTCTACTGGACCTCAAATTGCTGTATGCACCTCACTAATACATGTAAGAGCAGTACAAGACGTGTAGTACCGCACTATACTGTAGAGAGGCGCTACTAGACCTCCAATCATTGCATATACCTCACTAATACATGTAAGAGCAGTACAGGACATGTAGTACTGCACTGTACTATAGAGAGGTTCTACTGGACCTCAAATTGCTGCATGCACCTCACTAATACATGTAAGAGCAGTACAAGACGTGTTAGTACCCGCCTGTACTGTAGAGAGGCGCTATTAGACCACTAATTACTGGATGCATCTCACTAATACAGTGGTTTTACACGTAAAATGTTCATGATAATTGGTTGGATCTTCCATCAATTAAAATGACCACGATTTAGCA
>JAODAL010029784.1:0-51032 GCA_025379985.1 Phyllomedusa bahiana
CCAAATTGGCAGATAATGCCAGTTGCTGTTCATCTAGGTAGCATGGTAACATATAGGGGTTTTTTGATATTTAAAATTTAAATAGTCTAAAAAAGTTATGTTTTAACAGGGATTTTTTTTTTTGCAGTGAAATTGGTATAAATCCCTGTTCATATAGAATTTGTAGTATTTTGCTATTTATAAACACCCATACTCTGGAACCCACACATATCTCCAGATTGGGGGCCTAAACCCCCTGTTATGACAGACAAAGTGGCCCCCATGTGGGGGTCACCTCCATTCGTTTTTAATGGGATTTTGATAACAGGGGAGCGGGGATTCGGCTGTACTTGGACCCCCTATTAAATATATTCATCATATGAAATTATGGACAGTTTTTTTAAAACTTAATAATAATATACAAAACAAGTAACATGGAAAAGCCCCATTTCATTTTCTTTACATAGCCGCCTCGTCCCAGATATTTATCCTTACTCCTCCAGGTTTATGTTTACTTCCTCCCTTTATGCTCCCCCCTCCTCCAGATGTTCCTCCTCTTTCTTCACCTCCTCCACATGCTTCTCTTCAACTTCCTCCAGATGGTTACATTTCACCTTCTTCCCCCCAAATCTTCCCCCAGATGTTTTTGCTCGGGATCCTCCCCCCTTCTTCCTTCCCACCTCTCCTAGATGTTTACGCTCTCCCTCTCCCACCACCCTCTTTTTCCCCCCAGTGTTTTCTCCTGCTTCCCGCACCACCACTTCCCTTCCCGAAGTTTACTTCTCCTTTTTGCACCGCCACTTCCTCCCCCGATGTTTCCGCTCTCCTTTCCCTTTACCACCTCTTTCTCCCCTTTTAAGGGTGTTTCATCCCCCCTTTCCCACTCATCCTCCAGATGTTTCCGCTCTACCTCCTCTTCTTCCTCCTTCTCCTGTTATTTCCGCTTCTCCTCCTCCTCCTCCTCTTTCCTCATCCTCCTCCAGATGTTTCTGCTCCACCTCCTCCTCCTCTTCCACATCCTCCTCCTCCAGATGTTTCCGCTCTTTCCTCCCTCTTTTTTCCCCCTCCTTCCCCCAAAGTTTCCCCTCCACCCCTCCTCCCCTTCCACCTCCTCCTCAATGTTTCCGCTCCACCCCTCTTCTTCCTCCTCCCCCAAGTTTCCCTCCCCCCTTCCTCCTCCCTTTCCTCTTTACACCCCCTCCTCCGATTTTTCCACTCCACTTCCTCCTCCTCAAAAATGTTTCCACCCACTTCCCCTCCTCCTCTTCCTCACCTCCTCCTCCAAGTTTATAATCCAATATCGCCTTCTTTCCCCCCCCTTTTAAAAGAAAAAATTTAAACAATTTACAAGATTACTGAACTAATCAATGTACCAAACCCACTTCACATTGTACCTACATCTCAGTTCTCCACCCATAACCAAATCCCCTGTATCCCATTTTCCCACTGCAACTTTTAATCCAGCCCAGTCAGACACAAAGGGACACATTATTATGTAATTGCAGCAGAATTGTGCCGCCATATGTGCTTTGAAATAATAACTTCGTACATGCATTATACTGCATTTTTATGTGTTTAGACAGTGTCAACAAGCTACACTGTCACAGTATGAGACAGGATTGATCAATTTGCCCCAAAATAAGAGCTCAATTATTGGTGATCTTACCCAAAAACCTTTTCCACCCACCGTGACCTCTACTTTGCCATAAACTCATAGAAACCATTTTCCAAACCCAAACCCTAACCTGAACCTCCAAAAAACATGGCATTCGAAATACTCTCCGACTCTCACCATCCTCACTCTCTATGCGCCAAACCTTGAGAAAAGAATATGAAACACAAGAAAATTACTTAAAATCTTCTAAGGTATCAGAGCGAAGATTAAAATCCGGGGTAGAATGCTGAGACGCAATAGGATAATAAGCCCCTTAAGCCGAAATACATGAAAATTACTTAATGACCGGCTAAATTTTGTAGTTTTTGCTCCTTTATGTTTTCAACAAAAATTTACCTTTTATAAGTGAAGCAGTTGTATGAGGACTTGTTTTATGCGGGAGAAATTGTGTTTTGGGGGGCATAGTTTACAAATAAATTACTGCTGATTTTTAAAAAAATTCTTTTATTTATTTTTTCTTTTTAATAATTTTTTACCCCATTTACATTTCATACTAAATAACCTGTTACATTGAATTATACAGTGTATTACGGTCGTGTAGATACCTAATATATGTAGGGATTTTTTTTTGTTTGTGTAATGTAAGCACAATAACTTTTACTTTTTGTTTCTACACTTTAAAAGTTTTTCCTTCTACTTTTATAATCTCATTAAATGTCATGTTCACACGCCGTTGGGTTTAGTGTGAACAATACGTTCTTGGATGCATGTTTGGGTCCATCTAAACAAACCTAAACACGCATCTAACAATGAGCAGTGTGATTTTACTCTGCTTCCAATGTAAAACACGTATCAGCGTTCACACGAGTGATCGCTGATGCATCTTTCAGATCCGTTCCAAGAAATAACATGTCAATTTTTGATCCCAAAGGCGCAGCAGGAGCCCTATTATAAACTATAGGGTGCGATCCTGCTGCATCCAAATCGCATCCAAACACATAGCAGTATGTTGGATACATGTTGGATCCATTTAGGATCCGATCGATGCAGCATTCTTTGAATGCGATTTTTGAATCCAAAACGGATCCAAAAACACTGTGTGAACAAACCCTAAGGGATAACAAACTTTTTGCTTTTACACTTAGTATATTTATCAGCAAAATCGATGTATTCAATACATCCCCTTCTGTGTCAGTATGAAAATGTGCCCTGAACAGCACGCTTATATGTATAGACAAGGAGACCCCTAGAGTAGCCCCAGGGCAGACTGTTTTCTTACTACTCGTTCCCCTGGGCTCCATCTGGTCACTGGGAGTCCCGATCACCCGATGGAGCACGGCAGTGCCCTTTTGTTATGCCGTGAATACGGACCACGACAATCAAAGGGTTAAGCGGCAAAGATTGGAGGTTTCCTCTGTTTCCAGCCACTTACAGAGACTGCCCTAGAAATGGAGCAGGTAACTACAGCTCTACTCCAAACACAGCTAGCGGCACTCGGACCACAAAACCCAGTCTTTTTTACATCGACGTCTTTATGGTGTCGCTAAGAGGGACGACCTGTAACGGCGGCCCGCCGTCACCAGGAGGTGGGCGTTTGATATTGATAATTTAGCCCCAAGGGTTACTTGAGTTATCTACAACATTCTTGCCACCCCTCACTGAATGTACATATTTCATGGTGGGCTGTGTCGAGCTATACCAACAGATCATATTTAAGACATCAGCATCTCCAGAGGCCAATGACTGATTTGTATACAGGGGACCGTCCACTGTGATGTCACAACAAGTGAGCTGGTGGCTGGAATCATGAACATCCCAGCTTACATCATAATCCTCTAAACCCGAACCTTATAGCACTAGACAGGAGTTGTACAAAGAGGAGGCCGTCCCTCCTCCTCTCCTGATTACCCAGAAATTTCCCCTAGAATAACAATGCAGGAGGCACTTTAATTGTGTAGGACTCTGCACTATGTGGTTCTTCAGTTTATTTCTCCTAGGAAATGTGTAAATACATGACATAGGGGTGATAATTCATTATAGCTAAGGGTGTATCCCAAAATATTCTGACACTGTGCTGATTGGACAACGTCAGACTGTGTAGGGATATATCCTATTGACAGAGAATGGTCACACCCAGTTGTCTACGGTCACACCCAGTTGTCTGTTCATACATTTCCTGGAGGAATAACAGAGGAACGGCACAAACACAAGTCTAAGCTCTACGACCTAACAAAGTAATCAGTGATGATAGGAGAAAATACCTTGGTTGGATATTTTTATATGAGTGATTGAATGAATAATTAAGTGGACGGCTCTTCTATTGGATAGATACATGGGGAGACGTGTGTACGGGGCTGTGGCAGAAGTCTGGCGTCTTTTCAGTCTGAAAACTGGCACATCCCCGTTCGTTCTATTTTTAATCAGGTGCACGCCAATATCAGGAGCGTTACAGAGCGCCCGCGGCACTTTGTAATGCTCCTGAGATCGGGGGGTGTGCTGGAGGCATCACACTACAACCGTACAAAGCTGCATACCTATGACTTTATTACAGCAAATCCAGGTGCATTACTGCTGGAACAGGTAGAGCACTTAAAAAGGGGTTTACCCGAGCCCAAACTGAAGTGCAACTAAATCTATGACCTGGCGTAGAACATGTTTCATAAATTCAGGCCTTTCTATGTAAAAATGCGGGCAAGAAAAAAGTATTATGTCTGATCGACAAGTACATACATATCGCCCATGGTTTGTAGACCAAACTGATAAAAAGTAGATGGGACAGTAAGGAGATGTTTGTGTGATAGAGAGGTGAACAAAAAGAATGAATGGACGGCGACTGATGGACTAGATTATTACATAAAAGGAAGGTCCCAACATTAAATAACTAAAGAGGATGAGTAACAGAGAAAATCCCGACACAGAAAGAAGGACACAGTACGAGCATAAGACAAAGGGCACCTACCTGCCACCCTGCTGCAGACCCTCAAAGAATTCCCAGCTCTGCAGCATCCTTAAATAGGAGTGTGATGTCCATAAGAACTGGGCGGCGCTAGAACTTCAGATCATTTTGTGACATCAGCAGTAATAACTAAAGTAGCAGAAGAGATGTCAGCTGTGATGTCATAGAGAACTAGGGCGAGCTGAAAGCCCGGATCATTCATCTCACCTGATGTAACGGCAGATGAGCTTGGAAATTGTCCTCCAGTAACAAAGTGTCTGAGCCCCAGAAGTGACAGCATCAGTGCCCACCCCCATATTATAAAGGGCTGAATTGACAATATGGGGTCACATCATTTTCGGGGTTTATCAGTAATTAATAAGTAAATGATGTTCTATAACACACACAGAATATAAAGAAGGACTCTGCCCAAAGGGAAATTTCGACCAAGATATGCAAAACATGAGGGACCCAGGTTTAGGAAAATGGGAATCACTTGTTGACCAGGCTGTTTCTGTAACCTCTATAGAATTCACAGAGGGAGGTTGTCAACCCTTTAGTGTCTGATCCATTTTTTGGTTCCTTGTTTCTGGGTTTTTTGTCTTCCTTTCAGTCTTCCAGGAGCCATAACAGTCAACATGGCCTTAATATATTGACTTTATTCTACAAGTTGATACGATTTTAGTGATATCAAATTTTATATAGTTTTACTACTTTAAAAAAAAAAAATATAACCTTTTTTTTCAGTTCCATTGCCATTTTCTGACACCATTAAGCTTTTTGTTATTTTTCCTCCAGAAGAGTGAGGAATGGTTTATTTTTTGGGGAGCAAGGTCTTCTTTTTATTGGTACTTTCTTTCCACCTATTTTTATGGGAAGCAAGATAACAAAAAACACAATTCTTTTAGATTTTATTTTCTTTTTCCAGTGCTCAATTTGCTGAATAAATATCATGATTTTGTTTTAAATCTGATTTGAATGACATGCTGGTTCCAGTTATATAAATGTTTTGGTTTTTTTTCAAGTGCAAATGGAGAAAGTCTTTTTTTTCCCAACGTTTTTAGTGCTTTAGTGCTTTAAGTTAGTAAGAAATTTTTATCCATACAATCCTTGTTTGTTTTTGGTGAATAATATCAAATTTCATGAAAATTTTGGAAAAATGTGCGATTTGAAAGTTGCAAAATTTCTGCGTGCAAGACAGATAAGTATTCCACCACAAGAATAGTTTTTTATTAACAACATATACCATATGTTCCACTATAGGTTGGAAATCATTTTTTTAAGTGCTTTTTTTTTTTTCACGACATTAGAGGGCTAGAAATTTAGTATAATTTCACACAATTTCATAGAAATTTTGGCAATATACATTTTTTTTAGGGACCAGTTCATCCAGTTTACTGACGTGGCTTTAAGGTGCCTGTATTTAGATACCCCCATAAAATGCCACCTTCTAAGAAACAAGACCTCTTAAAACGAATTTACAACACTGTTTAGGAAGTTTTGATAACCCTTTAGTATTTCACAGAACATAAAAGCAAAGTGGAGGTGAAATTTCAAAATGTAACTTTTTTTTGCAGATTTCAATATATACCATTATTCACGAATACGGTAAAATGTGACAGGTAAATGCAACTTAAAATCAATTCCCCCAGGTCTTGGCTGTTGGGTGCCGTATTTAGAGATATGCCCCATAGGTGGCCCCTAGTGCATTATTTGTCTCAACCGTAAGCCCCATAAGATAGGAGAGCACCTACTGACCTCTGGGTCTCATTATCAATAAAATACGATTTTAATTAGTGCCCTTTTTCAGTTTGAGGCCCCCCTAAGGTGTCTAAAAATTAAGTAAACAAACCCCCTAATAGACCGCAAATAGGAAATATAATCCAGGGGTGCAGTGGAGTATATAGACACCACTAGGTGATTCAATTTTTTTTAGCATTAGCTGTTAAAATTTAAAAAAATTTTTTCCAATAATTGCAATTTTAGCTAAAAATGATTCATATTTCAAGAATCCTGGAAAAAAGACCCAAAAAACTTTGTTAACGAGATTTCTTCCAAGTTCGTGCAATACCCTTCATTGTGGGTTTAAACTGCTGTTTGTGCGCATGGCAAGGGCGTATAAGGGGAGGAAGCGCTATTTGGCTTTTGGAACGCAGATTTTGGTGGGAGCCATGTCACATTTGCAAAGCCCAAAAGTAGCAGAACAGTGAAACCTTCAAAATTCGCCCTATTTTTGTATTCAACACCCCATCTAGGGATCTCATCTAGGGGTGTATTCTGCATTATATGCACACAGGTGTTCCAGAGTTTATTTTAGCATGGGCCATGAAAATGGGGGGAAAAAAGCAGTTCGGTCATTGTTTTTTTAGGTTCAGTGAAAATGACGGGATAACTTTACTATGCGGGTCGGTACAATTACAATGATATAGATTTATATATAGTTGTTGTCTGTTTATACTTTTACACCGTAGAAATACTCTATAAAAATTGCCGGTTTATATGTTCTCCTATTCTGACAGCATAACTTTTATTTTGCGGTGTTCAGAGCTGTGTATGCGCTAGTTTTTTTTTTTGGCGGGATGAGTTGAAGTTTTTTATTGGTAACCATTATGATGGGGTCATATGACGCTATGTCACTTTTTATTAAGGTTTTTTGGTGAGATGTTGTGAAACAAAATACAGCAATCTTGGTAGTGTTTTTTATTTTTATTTTTTTTTATAAGTCGGTCCAGTATGTATATATACATGGTAAGCTTTAACCTCAGCAGGGCCAATACAATTAACAGCAATACCCAATTGTATTTTTTCTTTATGTTTTATTAAAATAAAATTAAAAAAATTTCATTAAAAAAAAATAAAGTAAAAAAAAAAATATTAAAATCTACCTTTGCTTTTAAACAATATAAACACTGTTTATTCAACCAGAAAATACGTTATTGCATCGCCATAGTCTGAGAGGCATAACTTTTTAATTATTCAGTTGCATGGAGCCTGTGTTGGGACTTTTTTTTTTGCTGGATTGAGTTGACGTTTTTATTATATCTAATTTTGGGGGGATCAAGGCTTTTTGATCGCATTTTAAATCCTTTTTTGGAGGCCAGGGTAAAAGAAAATACTGTCAATCATAGTAGTGTTTTTTCATTTTTATTTTTAACATCGCTTCACCCGTGCAAGTATCCGTGATAAGTAGCTTACTCTTTAGGGGACGATAAAGAATTATGGCGAAATCCTTTTATATAGTTTTTTATGTTGAAGCACTTTAAAAAAAAATAAAAGTTTTTTAGTTGTAAAACCAATAATTTATATATGCATCGCTATCTTCGAGAGCTAAACATATTTTATTTTCCTATACAGAGCTGTGTAAGACTTTTTTTTTGCTGATGAACTAATGTTTTTAATTGGTACAACTTTGCGTTTATAGAGAGTTTTTGATCGCTTTTTAAAAACCATTTTATGTGCTGTGGGATGAACAATAATCTTATTCTGTGATTATTTTTTTGTTTTGTTATACGGCGTTCAACTATATGGGTAAATTAACAATGACAGATTTATAGGGCAGGTCGTTACCACGCGGCGATACCAAATATATTTACTTTATTTTTTATCTTTTTTGGGTGATGCGCTTGTAAGGGGAAAAGGCGTGTACCCGGTTTTTATTTTATTTTTCTTATATGTGTTTTACTTGTTTTTTCCCTTTTTTTAACTTTTTTTTCACATTGTTTTTTTTTACTTTTCCCCATAGGGGATTTGAATGAGAGATTCTTTAGATACTATCATTCAATAGAATCCACTGACACAGCTTGTTGCTGTCACACTGTTTCCTAATCGACCACTGTCAGTCACGACTGCCGGGCCTTGCCCTACAGGGCACGGGCCGGGCATCGTTAACGTCACAAGAAACCCGGAAGGCATTCTGTGCCCTCCGTGCCAAGTCTTGCAGAGGGCAGGAGCTGCACGGATCGAGCGATCTGTGCGCTGCTGTCGCCGACAGAGACGCAGGAGGAGCGATCTCCTCCTGTGTCTCTCTTAGTTATTGCGACCCGATGGTCACGATAATTGAAAGGTTATCCCCCCCCTCTCCCCGGAATGATCGCGGGTCAGGGCCGACACTGCGGGATGTCAGCTGTAATATACAGCTGACACCCCGCGCCGATGCGTAACACTCCTGCATTAGAGATCGCTCGATCCTCATGACGTATCCTAAGTCAGGCGTGCGTGTGACCCCCAAACGACTGGAACGTATGCATACGTCCAAGGTCGTGAAGGGGTTAACACTAGAAGTCCCAGAAATTTTGAGCTCCCCCTTGAAGTCCTGAAAGAGGGTCAATTGACCCTTAGTCCAAACAGACATCTCTGATGGCTCCAATTTGCATCCTTTCATTTGCAAATGTGGCCATTGTGTAAACAAAAGAATGTAAGCTGCTCCTGAGTGTGTCTGCCCACCCCCCAGCAGCTTTGGGGGTTTTGCTGGGATATGCATAAATTGCTAACACCTCTTAGCAAATTTGCATACAGCCTTTTGTGCTGTGGGGGTAAATAGGGGACTGTGAATACACTTGCAACAAAAACAAGACAAGTTTGTCATTACGTTTTGGAGTGGATTGCTACTTGAAATCAAAGTACATCTGTAATGTCCTCCCATATCTTGGCAAGGACACCCGTTGTCCCAGCGGGGAGAGACTGTCCAAAACTTTAGTGATGTGGTGATGGAACCATTCTGGGACATGGGCAGAACTGTAACCACGGACAATTTCCTTTACATCCATTGTCACTTGCACACCAACTGCTTAGCTGGAAAACCACTATCCTCGCACAGTCAATCCGCTAAGAACAATGGACCGCACTGAATTCACCTCAGGTTTTCAATCACTGGTGGTGCCACACTGTCTAGTGTATGCACCCCAACGAAAGAAGGCCATCTACATTCTCAGAGCAAAGCACCAGCATGGTTGAGACTGAGGATACCAACAAAAGGAAGCCAAACACGGTCCACAATACAACCACAACAAAAGTCGGTGTTGGATGTAATGACCAAATTTGGTTCGGGAATGTACGCGTCGTGCAGGAACACCGAGATGGCCAGGTGACCGTGTTCTACAACATGATGACATAGCAGCACTGAATGCTCATGATCATTATCAGGCATCACTGGGGTGCAGGAGAGATGGTGGAACTTCCTGGTTGGACTGCAAAAGAGTTAGTGGCTCTCATGTGACTAAAAAGAAGGCACGCAAGAGAAACTCACTTCGCCACCACACCTAATCCACACCCAGCCCTCTGCCAAAAGGCCGAAGGTCAGGTCAACCATCCGATGCACGAACAATTGTGCAACAGAGAGATGTGTAGACTGCTACAAATACAACGTGTGTAAATATACCAAGACATACCCCGCAGTGCCAGGTAAGGTTCCGACAGTGCAGACAGACAGCTGAGTAGATGCTGAAATGCTAGACACACAAGAAGACAAGCTCCGTAAATAATGTGCAATGTCACTTTCTCCCCCCACGCGTCGGATTCGCCGAGCGGGGAGGAGAGAACGGAATCCACAGTTCACCTATGAAATTTTTACTGTGGATTACCGTAGTTTACTACTTGGACAGATTGGAGAGCCGCACTGAAGTGCAAATACGGCGCCAGTACGCTCCAATCCTCCCCAGAATAAGCCCTGTGAACAAGGCCAAAGAGTTAATTTTATTGGTCTTAAATATTTAAACTCCTGTGCTCCTATGCCACCCTGTATTATAATAGGAAATCCATAGTCAAAAGGATTTTATTCCCGAAATAACAACAAGGTGGCTTTGCAAGGCTAAAAAAAAAAAAAAAAAAAAGATTTTTGTCACTGCTCATTACCTTTTTTAAAAGGAAAAAAAAAATCACAGGTGACCATAGCATTCCATCAGTGTCACAGGTGAGCACGTCAGTGGCAGCCCAGCATTTTGAAGACTTCTCTGCTTTATGTGGATATGGTATTGGCAAAATGTACACCTTTTTGAATTCCTGCGAATATGATCTTGAAGGGGTGGAACCATGAGGTTTACTACTCACTCTTGAATGGAGATAAGCTGTGCATTTTGATTTCTTAAAGCAAGAACTGGGAATATGCAACTGAGGAGATCTATAAAGCTTTCAAATATAGCTCCTTTTGACTCCACTCTTGCTTTTGGATGAAGAAAAATAGCATGAAAAAAGTTGCGTGAAAAACTGCACTAAGTCTGCAAACTGAGCTAAAGCATAGTGTCAAGGTTGTCTATGTTAATGCACACTTAGCTTACATCTAAATTATATCATCTTATATTTTATATTGGCATTATGATTGTCTTTGATGTAACCTTTTTGACAGCTTTAATAGCATTCATACCTTACGGCAAAGCATATTTAATTTCTCTGCCAATTCTATTTCTCTCACTGAGGTTGCCTTATAACGTCAATTGCTTTAAAAGCAAACCATTTCACATTTTGGAAAATGACTGTGCTTGTTATTTATTGAGCAGTAAAGTTAGGATTCACATAGAGAGGACAACCACTGCGCATCTTCGTGTGGATAATAACTTCAAGGGCACTAGAACTCTTGAGGGCATGCAATATTTAAATTTTAAAAACTCTTCCTATGGATTGTTCACAAGTCTAAAAAACAGCACTTATTAAAGATCTAGATGCTAAGAGAATTACACACGCAAAAAAATATATCAGCAACCAGTGTTTAAATCTGATAAAAAAGCACGAGAATACCAAAGAACCATGAAATATAAATCAGAAGAAATTGCAGAGAAGGAATTTTCTGAAGGATTTTCTCCTTACCATACTAAGGGAGCTTACACAAGCTAAAAAGTTGAGTAATTAAAGAATAAAGCATTATTCATAGATATCATGTGTAGTCATTATTGAACTTGGAAAGTCAAAGTAAATGGCCGTTTGGAAAGTCAATGTCCTTGGAATTGCTGATGACTGAAGGAGAAGATACTTTGCATTTTTTAAGTTGAATACAAATTCTGTGAAATACACAGTCACTGCATTAAAAGGGTTTTTACACTAGTCGATAACATCTGCTTTTCCTGCTCTTCAGCCATTCCAGTGTCTTTAAATGGGCCAAGTTAAAATTTTTTTAACTGCGTATCATGCGACTCAACACGCTTGACATCACCATGCCTTTCACCACAGTGTGCTCGCTCCTGTGTCAAGTAACCAAAAATACAAGCGCTATGAGTAGCTACAAAGTAGCTGAGTGGTTTGCACTTATACCTTTCAGCATAGTGGTCCTAGGTTCAAATCCCTGCAGAAACCAAATGTGGATTTTTTTTTCTCAATTTACATACCTGATTGAGGTTTCTTTTTTTTTCGGGAGGGAAAGGGAATAAAAAAATGGCAATAGACAACCCCCTCCCCCCAAGAAAAACAAGCAGCATGATGATTACTTATCTGCACTGTTTGACTAATTACCAAGAAGTACAAAAGTAGAATGACAGCACCTGAGGTTGAACACTAGCATGAGTGTGTGTGTGACTGACAATAGCTGTCTGAGCATGTGCAGCCAGGACTAAACAGCTCTCATCACTGGACCTATCCCCTGGAGGCGAGCTGTACACTATGGATCACTAAGGTAGAAGCTAAAACAAAATAATTTTAACAATGATTAATGGTGAAAAGGTGTATTATTTAATTTGCAAACTTCTCACATCACTTTTACTTGGTGGGACGACCCCTTTAAGCTTAGACTTGTGTGGAAAGATTGTTGACAATTTTTTTACTTTTAGATGGGTAAAATTAAATATATATCAATAATGCATGAATGTTGTTAAAAAACAACCCATTAAAGGGCTTGTCTGGCAGAAAAACATTAATCTGAAATGGAGTCAGAATGGGTAACCCAACCATAAAATCTTATATTTACCTACCTCTCCCCCACTGCTGCTGCTCTAGAGCTCTTCAAGATCTGATCCTCTTCACTTCCATGGCCTTCTTAGACCCCTGATATAAATCTTATAGAACATCTGTGGAAGGAGCTGAAACATAAAGTCTAGAGAAGACATCTTCACACCTGAGATAGCTGAAGCAGCTTGCTCATGAGGAGTTGGCCAAAATACCTGTGGACAGGTGCAAAAGTTTCATTGCGAGTTACAGAAATACTTTGTTTGCAGTGATTGCCTCCAGAGGTTATGCAACAAAATATCAGGTACCATTATTGTCCAAGCCAGTTTCATTTGTTTTTGTTTTTTTATTTTTAGGTTAAAACACAATTCAAAGGCAATGTCTGATTTTCATGATTTAATTTTCAGTATTTTGACATTTATTATTATTTTTGTCATTTATGTTAGTGGCTATTGTGGGTTTTTCTTTCTTCAAAGGAAGTGACAAGCTATTTTGTCCATGTGTGTACATTCAGGAAGCTCATGAGGGGGATTTAGACTTAAGGTAACAATGCTAGCTAAGTTCAAGCAGGACATCAAACCACTACAGCCTGACTATAAATTCTAGCTCAGCAGTATTCCCTACCTTCTCATGCATGATCCCAGTGCCACATAATATAGTAGTAGGAAACTGGAGTACTGCTGGGAGCAGAGGCATAACTTGAAGCTCCGGGGCCCTAAGGCAAAATGTGAAATGGGGCCCCTCAGTTACCATATACCACTAACAATGCTGGTATCTCATTATGTGGCAGGAGGGCTTTTGGGCCCCCTCAGACTGCAGGGCCCGGTAGCGACTGCTACCTTTGCACCCCCTATAGCTAGCAACCTGGCTGGGAGGTATATGTGGTACTGGGAAACTTGCCAACTCTAGCAGTATCCCGGATATACCAGGAGAAGTATTATTTATAGATGCAAGAAGGGGCCTGTGAAAAGGAGTGTGTTCTGTTTGAACAGAATGTGGCCTGTTATAAGGGTAGTCGCATATGAAAACCTTCCTGAAAAAACTTCAAACAAATAGCATTCTAAAAAGATGTTGGTAGGTGGCTGAGTGATCTGATTGAAATGTCTCATTTGTCAGAAACGTGATCTAAAAATGTCATTCACCCTTGTCATGATAGTAGAAAACAAGAATTAGACTGGGTTCATACTCTGTTAATGGCTACGTACGAGGTATCCATTGGCGTACCATGAAAAAGGCACTCTTGTAGACATCGTGATGCAGCCGCGGCAGCCCCATGGAGATTATTATCATGTCAACTCTAGCAGTATCCCGGATATACCAGGAGAAGTATTATTTATAGATGTGAGAAGGGGCCTGTTAAAAGGAGTGCATTCTGTTTGAACGGGATGTGGCCTGTTAAAAGGTTAGTCGCATATGAAAACCTTCCTGAAAAAACTTCAAACAAATAGCATTCTAAAAAGATATGGGTAGGTGGCTGATTGATCTGATTGAAATGTCTCATTTGTCAGAAACGTGATCTAAAAATGTCATTCACCCTTGTCATGATAATAGTAGAAAACAAGAATTAGGCTGGGTTCATACTCTGTTAATAGCTACGTACGAGGTATCCATTGGCGTACCATGAAAAAGGTACCCTTGTAGACATCGTGATGCAGCCACGGTAGCCCCATGGAGAAAATTATCATGCGCGACTCAATAGCGCACTCTCACACTATTTAATACCACAGGAAATGCATGTGTCGCTTTGAAGTATAGCAAATGTAGCTAATACTGGGCTTTATCTGCTCCAATAATCTCTGGGGCCATAGCCATTAACATAATGTGAGCTCAGCTAATTTTTGTCTTCAAAAATTATTGTGACAAGAGTGACTGACATTTTTGACATTTATTTTCTGGGTCAGTATGATCTTAAAAGAAAACACAGCAGAGACACTCCCTAGTACATTAACATTAAACAAACACCAAGGGAAGGTAGGTATATATTCACTCACCTTCGGACGTTGTGCTTAAAGAGAACCAGTCACATAGGTTATGCCCCCCTTGCTGAGGACAGCACAAGCTAGAACAGACATTATGTTTCCCAGCGCTGTGTCCCTTATTCTGTAAAATTCAGCAGTTTTGGGGTATTTAGTGCTCAAATCTCCAGTTTTCAACCAGAAAAGAGTTGTGAAAAGAGTCTGTTTAATTCATGCCCCGCCCACCTGAGGCTAGCCCCCAAGAGGATAATGTTTGGATCTTATAGATTTAAAACATTTCCTTTTTGCTAAGTGCTTCTAATCTATTTGGGACTTCAGGGGGTATAAAATCTATTGGTATTACCTTAATATTATTACCATTGGCCCCATGCTTTTCATTAAAATTATGTGAAACACTATGCAAAATAAATCCTTTCCTAATGTGAAACCTATGATTTGACATCCGTTTTTGAAGCCTCTGTGTGGTCCTACTAACATACTGATATCCACAGGGGCATGCTACTAAATACAGTTGTGCATACCCTGGCAGAATTTTTACTTTCTTGGCCTTTTTTCAGAGAATATGAATGATAACACAGAAACTTTCTTTCCACTCATGGTTAGTGGTTGGGTGAAGCCATTTATTATCAAACTACTGTGTTTTCTCTTTTTAAATTTTATACCCCAATTATTTTGATTAATCTCTGAACAGAACCCATGTAGTTCCTCCTGGGAGCCACCCAAAATAAAGAAAAGGTCGTCAATATATCTCTTATATATCTCAATCTTCTTCCAATATTTACTCTCATAGATATACTGACATTCATACAATCCCATAAATAAATTTGCATAGGAGGGGGGGAAACCCAATGTCCCATGGCCGTCCCCTTCCTCTGCCTATAAATCTTTTTTCTATGGGTAAAAAAAAAAATATTTAAAATAAAAGACAATCCATCTCTCAAAAACATTCTCTGTGACTCTGATTCTAAATCCATAAATTCCATTTTTAAAAATTCCATCAAACAATTTACCCCTATATTGTGTTGACTATTGGAGTATAGAAAAAATACATCCATAGTAACCAATAAAGAACTTTCCATACATGGTGTTTCTGTGAGTATTTTAATTAATGCATCTGAATTTTTAAAAAAACTCAGCAACATCCATACATATTTTTGAAAAATAGATCTAAATAATGTGATAGATTTGAAGTTGCTCCACCAATCCCTGAAATTATAAGTCTACCAAGGGGGTCTCTTTAAGTTCTTATGGATCTTGGGTAAAAAAAATTAAAAAAAGATCTTTTAGGTACAATTATATAAATAAAACCTCATTTCACATTCCTATCAATAGCCCCCTTATTGGAAGGCTCTTGAAAAAAATTTTATATTATTATTCAGATTCGGAAATGGCTCCCTATCCATCACCTCATAGTACTCACTATCCGATAAAACATTTTTTGCTTCCTCCTCATAATACAAAAAATCCATAATTATCATTCCCCTCCCTACATCTGCCATATGGATTATGATCTCTTTATTGTCCCTAAGAGATTTCAAGACTTTAGATTATCGTTTAGTCAAATTAGATTTATTTCCATTCTGTTAATTTTTAGCATCTTTTAAAGCACTTTATGTAGTTTTTTTTTGTATTTTTTATATTTTTTATTCCACACCTTATATTTTTTCCTGTGTTTTAAAATCCTCACTCACCAAATCATAAAACATGTGGATATTGTGACTCTTTAATTGGACCGAATACAACTTTGAAACTTTTTTATATTCAACCACCTTTCCTTCCCTTCTTTTCAACAATTGGTGATCAATGGCATCTTTCTTTTGTGTATCTAATATTTTATTTTTTTCTTTTATATTAAAATGCCTAGCTAATGTCAATTTCCTAATAAATGTATACCGATCAATAAATAATTCAAATGAGTCCACCTGTTTGGTCGGGCAAAAAGATAAGTCCATCTCTAAAACTTCAATCTCCACTTTATCAAACATATATTTTGATAAATTAAAAATACGACTATTTGTTCTTTTTACACTCTTATTTTTCATTGAAAGTCTTTTTTCCTTTTTTTTTGGTAATATATTCAGCACATTCTGCTCCTCTACAGCCCCCTTTCCTTTTCTTATTTTTTGATTCTTTTAGATTTTCTTGGGGGAAAAAATGAATTTATGGGATGTATCTTGATCCCAAATGTATCTTCCTGATCTATGATAACTCGCTTCTCTAAAAAAAGGAACCACTGCCTCAGTTCCTATCGAGCTATTGTTAATTGTCCCTGGATTATTCTTTATAAAATCCTGTATTATGTCTAGAGATGGGCGAATTTCTCAAAAATTCGATTCGGTCACTTCGCCGAATTTTCCGACAAAATTCGTTTCGTTCCGAATTACTTCGGCACGAAACGCGTTAAAAAAGGCAAGCTATTTTCCAGTTGCACAGAGCCTGCAGGTGCTGTCGAACGTGTGCCATGCTTTATTACATATGCAGAGGGAGAGCTTGGTTTGGTCTTCATACAAATGTTTGTGTTTTAAGTATGACACCAGAGGACTGCCCAGCTCCTTAGAATCGCTTCACTAAAAAATATCCCTGGGCCTTAAGAGGGCAAACTGACCAAAAAACTCAAGCGGGATGTAGCCTGATAAAGTCATGCCAGCGAAAGCTGGAAAAAAAACAAGCTAGAGCACAGGTGCAACATTAGTGACAGAGATGTGGAGGTGACGGCCGGCCAGCCACAGAAAAGCATGAGGTCAGGCAGTGGCACAATGACATCTGTGAGTGGCGAAACACGAGGAGGCCACAGAGTGGCACAATGACTGAGCGCGGAGGTCACGGCGCAGCAGTAATGAGGTCAGGCAGAGGTCACAATGACATTCTGTAGGCGGCAAAACAGTATTAGTCCACAGAGTGGCACAATGATAACAGTGGGAAGGTCACGGAAAGCAGCAGCATGAGATCAGCAGTGGCACAATGACATTTGGATGGCGGCAAAACAGTAATTAGGCCACAGAGTGGCACAATGATACAGTGTGGAGGTCACAACCGCACAGCATGAGATCATGCAGTGCACAATGACATTCTGGAGGCGGCAAAACAGTATTAGGCCACAGAGTGCCCAATTCACCAGTGGTGGAGGTCACGGCGGCGGCAGTAGAGATCAGGCAGTGGCACAATGTGGGGGGAACAATTCAGGCGGGGCGCTGCAGGCGCTCGGGTTGGAAAGGGGCTCAGGTGCAGCGGCTCGCCGCTTGCGGGTGGGGGCTGCTTTTCGGCGGGGCGCGCTCCGCGGGGCTTGGGGGGGGAATGTAGCTTTGCTGGGCAGGCGCTCGGGGCTCCCTTGCGGGGAGGGGGCACTTAAACAGTATTAGGCCACTAGAGTGGCACAATCACACAGTGTGAAGGTCACGGCGGCAGCAGTATGAGATAAGGCACTGGCACAATGACATTCTGAGGCGCAAAACAGTATTAGGCCACAGAGTGGGCACACTCACACAATGTGAGGTCACGGCGGCCGCATATGAGACCAGGCAGTGTCACAATGACATTCTGGAGGCGGCAAAACAGTATAAAGCCACAGGTTAGGCACAATCACACAGTGTGGCAGGTCACGGCGGCAGCATAATGAGGTCAGGCAGAGCACAAAGACATTCGGAGGCGGCAAAACAGTATTAGGCCACAGGGTGGCGCAATGATACAAGAGGTGGAGGTCAACGACAGCCGCACATGAGATCATCAGTGAGCACAATGAACATACTGGAGGGCGGCAAAACAGTATTAGGCCACAAGTGGCACAATCACACAGTGTGAGGTCACGGTGCGGCAGCAGTATGAGATCAGGCAGTGGCACCGTGACATTCTGGAGGCGGCTAAACAGTATTAGGTCCAAAGAAGTGGCACAATGAATACAGTGTGGATGTCATCGAGCAGAAGCAGCATTAGATCCAGGCAATGTGCACAATGACATTCTGGAGGCCGGCAAAACATATTAGGCCACAGAGTGGCACAATCTACACAGAGAGGGGGGGGGGGGTTCACACTACAGCAGCAGCTGAGATCAGGCAGTGGCACAATGACATCTGGAGGTGGCAAAACAGAAGGAAGCCACAGAGTGGCACAATGACTGAGAGCTGAGGTCATGGCGGCAGCAGCATGAGGTCAGCAGATGGCACAATGACACAGTGTGGGAGGACATGGCAGCAGCCACAGCACAGCATGAGTCGACATGGCACAATGACACAGTGTGGTTGACCCGGCAACAGCAGCAGCAGCAGCATGAGGTCATAGAGTGGCACAATGACAGAGTTGTTGAGGTGGGTGGCAATACCAGTCCCCTGGTAAAGATGGTGGTAGGCAGAAGAGAAACCAGTCCGCAAATGTGATGGCATCAGGCGTGTGGCGGCATCAGAATTAGTGCAGAGGCAGGTAGTTTTGAACCAGATTTGACGCCTTAAGAATTTGGTGTGTGGAAATCCTGGCCGATTCCACGCCAGATTCATCTTGAGCAAAAGGTCAGTCCGTTCCACATTTCCCGTGACAACGGGTTCTCCTTGGGTAACGCTGGCCCCCACCGCACTGAACACCCCTCTGATTGCCACACTACAGGCCGGGCGCATGACAGCTTCTCCACTGCAAACACGGCAAGTTGCGCCACACATCCATTTGTGCTTCCCAGTAGTCCCAGCGGATCTTCATAACTGAGTGGCAGAGTGCTGTCCAAGTAGGCCACAACCTTGTTGGTCAGGACGCTCCAGTCCTGCGTTTGCTGCTGCTGGCTTGCTGACTTGCTCCTCCTCACTAGGCGGGTGAAGAAGCTGCCAACAGAGACTCCGACTTAGTTACTACTAAGGAGCTGGTACAGCTCAACCCGCTCCCACCTTCCCCCAGCTGCGGCAAGTAGTACTGAGCGCTGAGGAACCCCCCGGTCAGACCTGTCAGAGGAGGGACGATGCCGCCACATAGGCAGCAGCCAACTGATTACGAGGATTTTCCCTATAGTATTTGAGTTTGTCTTCCCTCTCAATAGCTGGGAAAAAGGCTCCCATTTTGGACCGGTAAGCGATGGTCCAATTAGGGTGGAGAGCCTGTAAGTCATCCCTCTGCCCCGGATGCTGACTATTCGGCTGTCACTAAGCCAGGCAAATAAGCATGCTGCGGGCCATCTGCACAAGTGACTCCGAGGGGCTCCCTCCTCCCATTTCCACTGTAACGCCACAGATGCTTGGGGTCATCTGCCTCGTCTTTCCTCATCTTCATCCACCTCCTCCAGCTCTCCTCCCTCCTCTCGTCACCTGGGTAGAAAAATCACAACATTTCACCAACAATGCATTCTGCTTCCAATGTCCTCCTCCTCCCACCTCCATTTCAGCAGACCCCAACCGGACTCATGTGGCCACGACATGTAGATGCCCATGTCTCCTGTCCCATCTTGCCTCATACAGATTTTTTTTTTTTTTGTTCAGCATCTGTATTC
This sequence comes from Phyllomedusa bahiana, assembly GCA_025379985.1. NCBI lineage: Eukaryota > Metazoa > Chordata > Amphibia > Anura > Hylidae > Phyllomedusa > Phyllomedusa bahiana. The sequence continues at coordinate 19,833 of JAODAL010029784.1, forward strand.
ATGACATGACAGTGGGAATATGTTATGCATCCCGTAGTCCAGGCGACTGACAAATAACTCGCCGTCCTACGAGCACGGCCTCAACAAACGGCATGTGTCACGCATGAGCTGCCCACTGCTGACATCAAAGGTTACACAGGGGAGTACTTCAGTCATGCCTGGATCATCAAAAAACGTAATGGCTTTCTCTGATCATACAGTCGGGCCAACATGTGCAGGCTGGAGCATCCAGCGGCGTGAAACATCGCATATCAGAGTGTGTTGGGGGAGTGCCGTTCTGCCGCTGCACTCGAGGAGGGTGTTCCTGGCTTTGTACGAAAGGATAAAGAGCATCACAGATTTCCTGGCATTTGTTCAGAAAGTTCTGAAAGATCGGTGGAAGACTTCAGGAACCTTATTCACAACCAGATTGAACACGTGCCCATGCAGGGCGCATGGACCATTCCCTCCTCGTGCAGCGCGGACATACCATGTTCCTCTCCATAGTCCATCCCATGGTTCCGATTTGCGAGTTGGCGCGGAGAAAGCCACACATCGATTTCTTGCTGCATGACGCGACAGGTTTCCTCCCCTGGTGACTTTGTTCGCCGAGGCAAGCCAGGTGTAGAACTGCGTGACACCGCTGTGCCCTACACATGTGGTATGATAGGAGCAATACTTGTGGAGGCTGAGATGGTGGTGTGGTGGAGGACGAGGAGGCCGGACATTGGCGCAGGTTAATCTCGCAGACAGTTTTGACAACGTGGAGGAGAAATCGGCGTCTCCTGTCCCAAGTTGTTGGTGTGCCTAGGGCTGGAGCACATTCACCCAGTGGGCCGTAAGGACATTACAGGCCCTACCGTAGTTAGACATGCTCCAGACGTCCGCCGCTGCAGTGCACCATGGAACAAACCGATAAGCCTCAAGGACTGACCCCACCTTCTGTTCAACATATTTATGAAGTGCTGGTACTACTGCCTTTTTGTAAAAGGAAATTACTGCTTGGAACTCTCCATCTCGGCTCGGCACAAGCCATTAGGTTCTCTGAACGGTGCAGAGTCCACCATTGGGAAAGGGAGGACTGCAGTACCACACAACTATGGACAGGAGCACGTTCAGCTGCTGCACCTTAGGATGGTTTGGATGCATACTGGTTTTCTCTTTGCAATCGCCTCGCTGAATGCCAGCTGGCGCCATGAAGTAGCGAGGACAGTAGCAGCATCTGGACCGGTGAGAATGAATGTCATAGAGAAACCGCTCCCTTCTGCCAGATTGGTGGAGCCTGACTGGCTGAAATGGCATGCATGTGCCATGGGCCTGCTGCTGCTGCAGTTTCTCGCGGCGGCAGATGACCACCAAATCTGACCCACGTTTTTCTCCAGGCCACCGATGGTGACGCTGCATGTGTTGGTGCCCAGCGTAAGCCTCCCTGTCCACCTTCACTTTCGCCCACACGACTTCTACATATACCCATATTCGGCTCTCCTGTGACTATATGTAAAGAACTGCCACACCGCCGAGTATCGGATATACCGCCAAGACTAGAGCGCCGCACTGAGTGACTACTCCGTCGCTGCCACTCGCTGAGCCCCTGTGCTGCTACTTTCTTGGACCTGCAAAGCGGGTTTTTTTAACCCTGGCCGGCTTGGCTCCCGACCACACACTGCGCTACCCCTGCTGACTCACACTTCCACACGACCCACTTGCTGGCTGCGCTAGCTGCCTGACAGCGCAAGCCTGACGGCCCTCTCCCTACGATGATGAAGCCCTTGCTCAACCCCGTCTACCAAGTGCGGTCCTGGCTACCGAATCATCTATTTGGGTTGGTTTCCATCGTCACGCTGTCCTCACACCGGTCCATGGTATGCCGAGCTGACCTCTCACAACATGACCTCCCATGCCTCTCTCCACATCTATACTTTGCCGCCTACGCAAGAAGCAGGCAAATAAAAGAAAAAATAATATAATTGGCCCCATTTCATTTCTTCGCTGCAAGTACTGCTGACTGCCCTCCTACCTCAAATGTTCAACCTCGCTTATGTAGTGGCGCTGAGCCCAGACCACATAGTAGATCTCTGGCTGAGGGAACCGGATGGGACAGAGGCGGGCTGAGGACAGGTGAGGGCCGCTGACCCGCTCCCGGGCCATGCCAACTAATGGTTGTGTCTGAGGTTCCCACCGACTCTTGGCTGGGGTTGTCAGATGTCATCTGGGAGGAAGAGGATGACCTAGTCAACCAATCAAGAACCCTTGGGTTGCTGAACAACACACGGCCGCTAGATGACAGCGGCAGTTGTGGCCTCACCGAGTGACCCCTGCTGCAACGTCCCCTTGCTGTGCTGCGACCTGGGCCTGTTCCAGGAATGTTTGTGCCACTGCCACTCGCAGGTGCAGAGCCTGCCACCTCTCTGTCTGACATACTGTTTGTTCTAAAATGTACAGACACTGTTTGATGATGATATCTGTATATGATAATATAAACCCTGTTTTTGACTCCAAATGAACCCAGTAACAAGCTTGGGTAACCCTTGGATATAAATTGCGCTCCACAAATGGCCAGGAAAAATTTACTTGTATGTGTCGTTTAAAAACACTGTGTGTTTTACTAAATGTAAAAGCACAAACAGGCTTAATTAACCTTCGGAAAATGAATTACGCTACAGGAAAAATGTATATATTTTGGCGTTGAAAAAGACGGTTTATTTTTGTCAGCACACCAGCAAAACAACGCTTAATTAACCCCTGGATGTAAATTGTGCCAAAGAATTGAGCCCCACAAAATAGTAGCTTTGTAGCGTGTTACAATTGCGTGTTTTCTACGCCACACAACAAGAGATACAGTTGTAATTAACCTTTGCTTGTGAATTAGGCTACAGAAAAAATTTATATATTTTGGCGTTGAAAAAGACGGTTTCTTGGGGTCAGCACACCAGCAAAACAACGCTTAATTAACCCCTGGATGTAAATTGCGCCAAAGAATTGAGCCGCACAAACTAGTAGCTTTGTAGCATGTTACAATTGCGTGTTTTCTACGTGTTTGAGAAGAGTGAGACAATCCCTCCCACATTTCAATTGAGGGATGTGATCTACAGTCATAGATTTCCAATCCCATTCTGTATGTCCAGCAGCTACAGTGGTTAGACAACACAAGATCAAGTCTTTTTTTGTGAATAGTGCATCTATGATTGTTTAAACGAGTTTTAAATCATATGTTGTTTCACCCACATAAATAAGATAACACGGACACCATAAAATGCAAATAACCCAATCTGATGTACATGTACATGCACGGTTTGAACCGTTCAGCATTTTGGAAGTGGATAAAAAATTAACTCTTCACTATAAGACACAAATTGATGCAATTGGGACAAGAAAAGCAAACAGTCCTCAGTTTACTCAAAGTTAGTTGTTTAGATCTTGAAGTACTATAGCTATAAAATCTTTGACTAACTTGTCTTTCAAACTGGGGGATCTGCAGAAGGACATCATTGGAGTATGTTGGAATTCACTAATATTACAACACATACCAACGTGTTCTTAATATTTTGGAAATGGCAGGACTTAAATCATTAAAAGTGGATACAAAAGGGATCCAAGATGGTTTATTCTCATGCAGTCATTTGTCTGGCTGCAGGAAAATCTATGTGATCAACCTTTTCTTCCTGATGTGCTATAAACTGACGCGGATAACCGCATTCAAATAATCTGACATTACTTGTGAAGTATTTTTCCAAGTGTCTTCCAGATCAATAATACGTCTGGCTCGGAAAAAATGACTGAAAGGAAGTGATTGTATCATATGTTTAGGATGACTACTTTAACCCATTAATGACATTGCGTTTTTTTTGGGTTAATACATTCGTTTTTCCCTCCCCGCCTTCCAAGAGCCATAACTGTTTTATTTTTCTACTTACCTAGACTTATGGGGCTTTTATTTTGCTGGACAAGATGCACTTCTAATGCTGATATTCACTGTACTATAGAATATACTGGGAAACCACAAAAAAATTCCAAGTGGGACAAAATGTGAAAAGAAATGTTCTTGCGCCTTGTTTGTGGGTTTTTTTTTAGGACGTTCAATGTCCACTATAAATGATGTGTTAAATGTATTCTGCAGGTTAATACAATTCTGGCAATACCAAACATGTCGGGTTTTTGTTATCTTTTGGTACCGTAAAAAATTCCAAACATTTTGGATTTTTGAAATCTGCTCTGCGGCGCCATTTTCTGTGATCAATAACTTTTTTGAACTAATACCTATGGACTTGAGTGAGGTAGAATTTTTTTTGCGGGCTGAAGCGTACTTTTTATTGGGACCAATCTGGAATACATGCAACCTTTTTGATCAATTTTATTCCAATTTTTAGAGGATGTAAAATGACCAAAAAATGCAATTTTGGCATACGGAATTTTTTTCTTCTACTGTGTTCGGCATACGGGATAAATGGTGTTATATTTCAATAGATTGGACTTTTTTCGGACAAGATGATACCAAATATGGGTAACTTTTTTAGTATTTTATTTTTTTTCTTTGTAAAATGGCAAAGGGGGGTGATTTGAACTTTTAATATATTTTTTTTACACATTAAAACATTTTTTTTTTTTACTGTAACTTTGAGTCCCTCAAGGGTCACCACTTAGTGCTTCACCAATATGGGGCATGATCATTTCTACAATGTAATGCATTGCATAGACAATGCATTAGGTTTTACCAATATGGCAATTTCTCCACTTCCTGCCTGGTGCAGGAAGTAGTGAAACCGAAAACATGGCAGCGATGAAAGCCTCCACAAGGTTTCCAGCTGTCATGTGTACTAATTGAAACCCTGTGATTTCACCGTGAGGGCTCCGATTGGAGTGAGGAACGTGCACGGCATCGTTTCTCATTCATTTAGATGCCGCAGCCCTCTTTACCGTGCCATCTAAACGGTTAAAGAGCTTGGGATGGCAGTGGCTCTCTCCCACGCTGTAACCGTCGAGTGTTAGCTGCAATTAGCAGCTGACACCCAGAGGCGATGCAGCAGAATCGCGACACAATCAGGCTACAAAACCCTTTAACGACCCTAGGACATATTCATACGTCCAGGGTCAATAAGAGGTTAAAAATGTTAAAATGTGTACGAATCCATGTGTTCAGTATATAATTCAGTATGAAGCTGATTATTAACCACAACTATTTGTGTCAACAAAAACAAGATGTTCACGAGAAAATTTAAGTGTGATGTGCATATTAGGATACATTTTATTTAGAAAATCATGGAAATCCAACATTTCAGATTCACTATCTAGCCAAATGAGGAAGATATCATCAATATATCTTCACCACCTCAGTACCAAAGTGGTGGGACACATAGAAAAAGTCCTCCTCCAGTATGGTGACAAAAATGTTAGCATAAGTTGGTTCCACGTTGGTACCCATAGCTGTACCATGGAGTTGTAAATAAAAAGTGTCCTCAAATTTTAAAAAATTACATGTAAGTATTAACGTTAACAAAGAAATCAAAAATTCATTGTAAATACTAATGATATCAAATGATACCAAGATGGCTCCCTCTGGAAACTGTATGGTTTCAATTTTGAATTGAAATATCCTTTAACTAGCACTTGATCCATGGAAATCTTGGTGTGCCGAGCAGCATTACAAATTGATATCAGATTAGGACCTAATAAAGGTTTGTGTAGATGTTTGTTTTTCAACAATTCTATATCTTTCTTCACAAGATCAATACATGTTTCAAAAGGAGGTACAAAACCATGTTTTACAAACAGCTTCAAATCCTAGAATCGCAAATCAGTATCAGCAATCGGAACACCACCTGATGTGGATTCAGTATTAGTTTTAAAACAAACCTGCAATTTAAAACATCTAAAGAATTGCTGTAGATCCATTTATAAATCAAACCAATTGATTCTATATTCAGGGCAGATTGAAAGTCCTTTAGATAACACTTATAGCTGTGCTTCAGAAAAAGAAACTGATTAAATATTTACCACGTTGAAAGTAGTCATATTTTTCTTGTTGAGTAGACGGCTGTGACCCTGAGTCTTGTACACTCATGTATAAAAACTTTTTCTTCACAATGTCACTGATATCCATCTCTATCTATAAATGGCTTCCCGAGCTTATGTTTATTTAGTGCCAATGCTCGAAATGATTGACTTGGCCGGGCTGTTACCAACAACGCTCTTCAAAAGCTTGATGCTGTTTGTGGGTTCACCTGCCAGGATACACAGCAGATTAACCCTTTTGATGCCCCAGTTCATTGCAACCGCAGCAGCTAAGAGAAAGACAGAGGGGCGAACTCCCTTTGTCTGCATCAGCACCCAGTGCCATTATCACATCCAGCCATGGCTGGGCATGGTGATTAATAGGTACAGTACATAGCAGTACAGCTACCTTTGGGGACAAGTTTAAATAAAGTAAATTTAAAAAAAGTTTAAAAAAGTTAAACACAAACAAAATAGTATAAAGTAAAAACATGTACACCGCAGTTTTTCCATTACTAATGGCAATCACCCTAAATAAGATCAAAAATAAAAAAGTTCACATATTTGATAGTGCCGCGTTCATAATGACCTAGCCTATAAATCTATAAGGGCATGTCCCCACAGCACGGGTTTTCGGCCGGTTTTTCAGCCGGTTTGTGGTTTTTCAGACCGCCTGAAAAACCGGGCGAAAATGAGCACAATTGTGCTCTATGGAAAACCCGTGCAGCAGTCCCCATTGCACAGGTCTTCCGCCCAGCGGTTTTGCCGCCGGCGGACCGGCGGCAAAACATTGAGCAAGCATCATCTTTCGTCCGGTTTTCGGACGGAATCTGTGCTTCTCAATGGGAGGGGGGAGGGCTCTTCTCCGTTCATCGCGGAGAAAAGCCGCCCCCTCCACAGCCGTGGGGAGGGGCGCAAAACTGGACAAATACCGGCCGGCAAACTGGCCAGTATTTGTCCTATGCCATGTGGATGCGCCCTTAATCTTTCACTTTACTTCTAACGCATGATGTACACTATAAACAAAAACACAAAACAATGTCAGAATTGCAATTTTTGTTCATCCTGCAGCACATAAAATGAAATTAAAAGCAATCAAAAAGTCATATAAATGCCAAAATGGTACTAAAGAAAACATTAGTTCATTCCACAAAAAATCCCTTACACAGCTCAATATATTATGGAAAAAAGTTATGGCTATCAGAATAAACATTGTTTTACCCAATAAAAACATTCTTTTTTCTTTTAAAGTGCTACAACATTATATAAATGGGGTATCACCATAATCAAAATGACCCACAGAATAAAACTAATGTTATTTATACTGCATGGCATGCTCTGTAAAAATAAAAATTAAAAACACTACCATAGTTGCAGTATTTTCTTCATCCTGCCTCCCATAAAAAGTATTAAAAGATTATCCAAAAAGTCATGTCCTCCCCAAATTTGTACCAATAAAAACATCAAATGATCAAACAAAAAACATGCCCCTACATAAAAAAGTAATGGCTCTCAGACTTAGGCGATGCAAAACTGCTGTTTCTTCTTTAAATACAAGTGTTTTTCTTGTTAAAAGTAGTAAAACATTATATATATTTATAAATATATATATATATATATTTTATATAATATATATATAATTTTGTTCATACTGCCTCGCAGAAACCTTGACAAATAGCAATGAAAGTGTCGTACGAACACCAAAATGGTACCAATAAAAGCATCAACTCATCCTGCAAAAAAAGCAAGCCCTTAACTAGCTTCATAAACAGAAAAATAAAAAACTATGGCTGTCAGACTATGACCACATGAAAATGCAATGTTTTACAAATGCATTTCTTCTGTGTAAAAGTAGTAAAACATAAAAAAACTGTATAAAATTGTTATTGAACCAAACCGCATAGTAAAGTTAGCATGTTATTTATACCGCATGGTGAATGCTGTAAAAATGAAACCCAAAAAACAATTGCGGAATTGCTGGCCGTATTTTTTCCATTTTCACAGCCTAATGCTAAATATATTGTAAAAACATCTGTGGGCCCAAAATGTACTATACACCTTTATATGAGTTGCTTGAGGGGTGTTGAATTCAAAATGTAGTGACTAAATTTGTCCTGATACTTTGGGGGCTTTAAAAATGCGACATGGAACCTACCGAAAACTGTGTTCTAAAAGCCAAATACTGCTCCCTCCCTGCCATGCGCCAAAACAGCAGTTTACACGGACATGTGTAACAAATTTTGGGGTGCTTTTTTCCAGGATTCCTGTGAAAGTGAAATATTTTCAGCTAAAACTTCATATTACTGAAAAGTTACATTTTTAAACTTTCGTACCTAACATTAGAAAAAAAAGCTGTGGAACAAACCCGTGAGGCTAATATACTTCTAAAGTCCTTGGATATATTGCTTAAGGGGTGTAGTTTCTGAAATGGTGTCTTTTTAGCTGTGTTTATTAAGTTTTAGCACCTCAGGGTGTCCGCAAACCTGTAATGGCGCCTAAAGAAAATCCTAATGAAAATGAGGCCTAATGGTATGTTCACACGGCGTAATTGCGGCGCATACAGTACACGCAGCAATACGCCGGGTGATTTTGGGGGGCCCCAGCTGATCGTGCATACCCCGAACCGTGGGCCCCGGCCCGCCCCTCGGGCCCCCTTTTACATGCATTACCCCGCAGCACGTAATCCCCGCAAATTTTTTGGACATTTACTTACCCCCGGATACAAAAAATAGATTTACCGTAATTGCAGCATTTTCATGTCGCCCCCCCAAAAAGCGCAAATACGTGGCAAATGCGGGGAAACAACACCGTTTGAAAATAAACCCCCAAAATCCAAATAGGTTTTCCCTTTTATTCAGGGGGTTTTGGGAAGTCAAGTAGCACAAAAGGGAAAAACATAGGCGAAAATTTGGGGGCATAAAGAGTTGCCTTTTCCTGGTAACAAAAAACGGTGGGGTTTCCCGTTAAAATTTAAAGGAAAATTTAAAAACTGCAAAAAAAAAAAATAAAAATTTTTTAAAAATTTACCCCTTTTTTTTTTTTATTTCTTTTTTTTTTATAAAACCCTAGATGGGTTAATAAAATTCCCCAAATTTTGTTTTTAAAAAACTTTAAGGGGTGAAGTTTCCTTTTTTTTTTATGGGGGGGGTTCCCCAAAAATACAAGTACTTTAAAGCCCGTCAAATTGCCCTTTACCTTTACATTCCTTTCAAACCCGAAAAGGGGGTTTTTTAAAAATTTTTTTAAAAATTTTAAATTTTTCTTTCTGCAATTTTTATTCTCAGTTCCCAAAAGTTCATTTTGCTGGTTTTGCTTTTGGGAGGAGCCTGTAAAAGACGCAAGGTTTCGTTTTACAACAACGTATCCCCTTTTTTTCCCCCTTTTTCCCCTTTAAAAATTTTCGCATTGTCAAAGGTTTTTGAGGTCATTTTTTGCTGTGAAAATACAGCTTTTAATTATTTGGGCCCTTTTGGAAACCCAAAAGTGGGTTTTAAAATGCCCTTTCTCCCTCACAATTTTTTTAGTGGCTGAAAGTCATTTTTATAATTTTTTTTGGGGGTTTTGGGTTTGAAATGGGAGCAAAACTACAGGGCCCATTATAAAAAAAAAAATTTTTTTAAAAAGACATTTGTTTTTTCACAAATTTTCAAAAAGGGCTCAAGGGTCATGTTTTTTAATTTTTTTGGGGCCTTTTTTTGGGGCGGCAGAATAATAAGGTTTTCCCATTATAAAAAAAAGTTTTTTCTAACAACCCTTTGGGTTTTTCACAATTGTCAAAAGGGGGGCCAAGGGTATGTTTGAATTTTTTGGGGGGGGGATTTTGCCCGTACATCGCTTAAAACAGGTTCCCATTGTTTTAAAAAAATTTTGGTTTCCCAACAGGGCATTTGTTCTTTCACAATTTTTCAAAAGGGGGCTCAAGGGTGATGGTGGTCAGAAACAGGGTTTGGTTTCATGAAAAGGGGGACATTGCAAAATGACTTGTTTTTGCAAGATCCCTTTAAAAATAGCTTGCAATCCCGTATTGAGACAAAAACCCTTTTTTATAATTAAAAAAAATGAAAAAAAGACCCTGGTGGGATTCCCTCCTATTTTTAAAAAAGTGTTTTTTTAAATTTTAAATATAAAAAAAATTGATGTAAAAAAAATAGCTGGTAAAAAAAAATTTCCCCTGAAATTTTTCAAGGGAGGTAAAAGGAAAACTTGCCAGATGTAGGTTATTCGAAGGGCAAAAAATATGGAGCAAAAGGGGGCAGAGAAAAAAGAAACAGAAAGGGCAATTTTTTTCCCCAGAAAGTTGAGTAAAATGAGAAAAAGAAAGCCAAGAAAAAGGGCCCCCTGGGTGGAACAGGACGTTAACCAAACCCGTTTTTTTTCCAAGTGAAAAACCCCAAATTTGGGCCGCCTTTAATTTCGGAGGGGGGAAGCGAAACCCCGGTCTTGACTGGGCCTGAGGGAAGGAGGGGTCATTTTCCACCCATTCCCCTTCCCCAAATTGGGTTCAGCACTACTGTTTTCCTTTTTGGGTGCGTCAAAAGGGGATTTTTTTTCCCTGTTAATAATGACGGACCCGTGGGCTTACCGCACCCACTGTAACTCCGGGCCCCGGCAGCTTAAAAATTTGGGGGTTAAAAAAAATTCAACGCTAGCCCGGGCTCTCACCCCCACCCTTAAGTTGGCCCTGGCCCGTGGGCCTCCGTGTTAAAAAGAAGGCTGACGGGGCACTGTTCCCCCCGTTAGGGGAAAAAGGAGAGCTTCAAATTTTTTCCCAAAAAATTGTTTGAAAAAGGGGATTTCTGGTGGTTTTTGTATGTCAAAAAAGGGGGTTAAAGGGGTGGAAACAAAATTTACTATTTGAGGGTTAAAATTTTCTTTTTGGGGTGGAAAAACTTGGGTGTCTTTTGATCTCCCCCGGGGGTCTGTCCCTAATCACTGAAGAAGGATTTTGGGGGAAAAATTTAAACCATTGAATTGATTGGGTAAAACACTCTCAAACCAGGGGGGCAAATGTTTCTTTAAAAAAAATGTTTTGGGGGTTTTTGGGCATTTTAAATTAAAATTTTTGGGGTTTTTTGCGGGGAAAAATAAACACAGCTTTCACGAGTAAAAAATTTCCTTTAAAAACTGAAAGGGGGGGGGTTTATTTGTATGTTATCACACTTGAAAAAAAAAACAAAAAGATAATAATCAAAAATATTTAAAAAAACCTTTCCCTAAATAAATTTTTTTTAAACAAAGGGCATTACCAAAAAAAAATTTCCCAAATGGGGCATCCTGTCAAAATAACATAGGCCCCTTTGTGATCTGTGGGCCAAAAAAAAGGTTTAGGGTCATGCTTTGGGACAGGACAGGTAAAAGTCAATTTTGGGCCAGTTCAATAAAAAGGTTTGGTTTTAAAAAAACCTTTTTTCCGGGGACTTTTTTACTCTTGGGGGCCCTGCAGGGTTTTGGGGGTCAAGCTGTGGCCCAGGGCAGGGATAGTCCCATGTCCCCGTGAAAAATAAAATGGGGGTTGAAAAAACTCCTTTTCCGGGACTTTTTTAAAAGTGGGGGTCATGGGAGGTTTTTGGGGGTCATGCGTGGGCCCGGGGCAGGTATAGTCAATGACCGTGAAAATAAAATTTTGGGGTTGAAAGATTCCCCATTCCGGCAAATTTTTAATTGTTTCAGGGAAAATTTTAATGGTCATTTTTGGGTACGGACAGAAAATAGTCAATGTCCGTTCAACTAAAAATTTGGGGGTTTAAAGACTCCTTTTTAAAGGCACTTTTTAAAAAGGGGGGGCATGCCGGTTTTTTTGGGTAAAGGGTGTGGGCCCGGACAGGGAAAAGTCTATGTCCATGAAACTAAAAAAGGGGTTTTAAAGAAATTTCCTTTTTTTCGGCACTTTTTTAAAAAAATGGGGGCCCCATGCTGGTTTGGGGTCTTTCTGTGGGCCGGGGAAAGGTTTTAGTCAAAGTCCAATTCAAACTAAAAAGGTGGTTTTAAAGACTCCTTTTTTTCCCGGGACTTTTAATCTTTTGGGCAGGGCAGGGTTTAAAAAGGTCTTTCTGTGGGGACAGAAAAAGGTATAGTCAATGTCCCCGTTTTAACTAAAATGGTTGGGTTTAAAGAATTTCCTTTTTCCCAGACTTTTTAAAACTGTGGGTCAGGGCTGGTTTAATGGTCCCTAAATGGGGGGTACAAGGGCGATAAAGTTAAGTTTCCAAGTCAACCCAAAAAGGTGGTTTTTAAAAACTTCCCTTTTTCCCCGGGACTTTTTAAAATTTTGGGGGTTTATACGGGTTAAAGGTTTTTCTGCGGGCCCCGGAAAAGGAAGTCAATGTCCCGTACAACTAAAAGGGGGTTTTAAAGACTCCTTTTTCCCCCGCACTTTTTTTTTCTTTGGGGCAGACAGGTTTAAAAGGTAAAATGTGGTAAAGAAACAGGTTAGTCAATGTTTCCCGTTCAACTAAAATTGGGTTTAAAGACTCCTTTTCCCCGACCCTTTTTAAACTGTGGTTTTCCCGGCAGGGGTTTTAATGGTCATACGCGGTTTCGGGGCAGATATAGTTTTAAAGTCCCGTTCAACTAAAAGGTGGGTGAAGAATCCTTTTTTTTCCGGGGACTTTTTAAACTGGGGTTTAAAGCAGGGGTTTTGGGGGTCAAACTGGTTCCCGGGCAGGGATAATCAATGTCCAGTTTTTAAAATAAAAAGTGGTTCAAATCATATGTTTTCGGCCACTTTTTAATTTGTGGGGCATGCAGGTTTAAGGGGCCCTGCTGTTTGGGACAAAACAAAGGGGTAAATTTAATGGTTGTGAGTTTTTTTTTTGTGGCTTTTTTAAAACCCAAGTGTGTTTTCCCAAAATGAAACAGTGTCCATTTGACTGGGTTTTGGATGTTTAAATTTCCCGCTTCTCCATTTCCTTTTTTTGGGGGTAAGAAAAGGGAAAGGGGTTGTTTTCCCCTCCCCCAGACTTTAATTTGGGCATCCGATAATCTAATTTTCCGCTATTTGGGTATTTATTGATAAATTGCCCGATATCACTATCGACCCCATGACGATAAACAACGTAATCGCTCATCACTATTCAACAGAACTCAGGGAGTAGGAACTCAGAAACATGGGGTGGGTTTATGGGGAATATAGGTTAAAATTGGCTCTGCAAAAAACACTTTGGGGCCAGACCCGATGGGATTGGGTTGGGGGTTTTTAAAAACCCTTTCCCCTTTTAGGTCAAACCCCGAGTTGAAGGGGGAGGGGTTCTGAGTCAAAGGATTAACTGTTGCCTCGCTGGATGAATACAAAGTAACAAAACCAGGGAAAAAAGGGAGGCCCGACCCCAAAAAACCTTTTTAAAAAAAATTACATTTCAAACTAAGGGGAAATCAAAAGACCTTGCCCGTTTAAAGACAAGCTAAAATTCGAGTTTTCTTGGGCCTTTTTTCCCGATGTTCTCTACGTTTAAAACTTGTTGCTTATTATTTCTGATTAGGTATATAGTTTTTAAAAAACCTTTTAAAATTTTGAGGGTTTAATACAAGGGGTTTTCTTAAAAAGACAGGTTTCTTCAGGTTCTCCATATGGATGGAGATATTGAATTATATCATGTTCTTGACTTTGTCTAGTTTAGTGTTTCTTAACTTCAGTTCTCAAGACCCACCAACACTTCAGGTTTTCAGGATTTCCTCAGTATTATACATGTGATATAATTACTGTCAGTGCATTCTGCACAGGTGATATAACTATTTTCAGTGCATTCTGTTGGAGACCCTAAAAACATGACTGGTGGGTCTTGAGGACTGGATTTGAGAAACACTGGTATATTAGGTTCTTCCCATGGCATGACTTCAGTCTTGTTTTGATAATAGCCGGTAAAGTGAAAGGAAAATGTGAACCAGTTGGCATATAATACCTGCATTGATGAGGTTTCCCTAGCTCCTCTGTAACTAGCATCCACATATACAGCAGGAAAATATATTTAAAACATTCATTTATTGATATATCCTTAAAATATATTGACTTCTCATGTGCACATAGTGCTACTTCATTTAGAGGTTTTGAAAATGCCGCGACTGGTAACAGGCAAAAAAGTCCAACGATACAAAACTCCAAACCCTCCGCTTCTGGAGAGAAATTGTGGAGCGATACACAGACAGGTCGGGCCGAGGTGAGCGTGCACGACGTTTCGGGGATGCTCCTCCCCTTTCTCTTTGCTTGAGAAAGGGGAGGAGCATCCCCGAAACGTCGTGCACGCTCACCTCGGCCCGACCTGTCTGTGTATCGCTGCACCCTTGACAGTTACATTCCTGCTCTGCAGGTACTATACTGTATGAATTACAAGAATAAGTTTTAATTTCAGTTGTACAAATGTAGGATATTTTATACACACTGCTAATCTGAGACGTTCGTCAGCCAACATAAGGATTTACTACACAATGAAAATTACTGTCACAGATATGATACTAAAGCAGACATTAGTTTATATTTCATGTTAAACTACTGAAGTTTAATTTTTGCAAAGATAAAATAAATGTCTTAACAGCTAAAAATATTAATTAATCAGAAAGTGTTATACATCACGGAAAGTTTATTAATCCTCTTATATTAGAGCTCAACACATTTGGTAGTGATTAAATATATTACAATTTTGGGATGACTGTTAATTCTAGACTGTTTAAAAATAACTAGTTTTAAACGTTTTTCTTGTCACATTGCTTTCTAAAAGGAGCATAAGCGATGCCTGCACTCAATTAAAAAGATGTTGTAAATTGTCTGTAAAAATACTTCAAAATGGGCTTTGTTCAGATATTATCTATTTATTATTTTCAATTATTACAAAGATCTACAAGAAACATTTTTTTTCAGGTGCCAAGGTTTATTGAATGGAGTTGGGGTATTTTTTGGGTGCTGAATTCAAAAGTCCCATTACTTTTGATGAATTGGTTTTAGTTTTTTTATATAATGGACATCCATGAAAATAAGGCATTCTCCCAATGCGACTTGTATGTGATAATAAATGCAATAGCTTTTGGTGTGACTTTTGGCTCTTTAACAGTGTTTTAGGTAATGAAATACCCCATATAATTATTTTGTATTTCAATTTTTAGTCCTTTAATGCTATAGACTTTTTGAAGCTAGAATTCAATGGTGAATTTACACAAGAAAGAAGTTGGCTACAATAAAAGTTTGTCAACCCCGTCTTAGTTTATACCCAAAAAGTTCTTTCTTAATAAGTATATAAATACAAGTAAAAATGATGACTTAATGAAGAAGAGCCTGAATCAACAATCCAGATGTATTCTGCTATATCTCTGGAGAGTATGTGGTTGAAAAACAAATATCACAGACTTTTTGCATCAAGTATATCTGGCTTATTTTGGAGTACAGCTATGAGATCAGGTTAAGTTTTGGGTTGCTCATATGGTTTTGCAAAACATGTGTGGAGCACCTATTACAGTGGACAAATGGTGAAAGAAAAAAAATTAACTTTGGAGTGCTAATGGTATGGATAGAACCAAAAAATCACCATGATAATTATTATTTTTGTTTTGTAAAGATCAAAGGCTTTAATCATCGCTAGAAAGCTTGGTGAGATTATCTTGATTTGGAATCAGCAAGACGACCTATTCCACATGCAATGATGTTCCCATACCAGTGTTTACCAGACTACCAAACCAGCCACTGTCAAACTATGAAGAGAGGCATGGATCGCAGTGTGTGGCAGGTAGTAGCAGTGGAAGTGAATTTGAGGTAAGCTCTTTGACACCTCAACCATTAGGCCAAAAATAACTTAATGATCTGATTTGAGACATAAATCTGTCCAAGCAAGCATCTGAACTTTTAACATCCAGACTTAATGAACAAAATCTTATAAAGGCAGAAGTTAAAATTACAGCCACTCAGGTATGAGAATAGAGGCCCATATTTTAACCAAGAGGAAGAACTGCAATGATATCCAGGTATTGTACTTCAAATGGTACTAACAAAATATTGACCAGAAGACTGGTGGCTTTTTATAGACAGCTCTATTAGAAGCTTGAAATGTGTTCTCTTGCACAATGGTAACCATTATGTGTCTCTTCCCATTGCTCGTCACATAATCTCCAAAAAATTGGGAATCTCGCAAGAGAACAAAGAGTGACTTTTGATCACTATATTTACTATTTTGCCAAAGGCAAACCTAACTCTATCAGTTCTCTATCTATTAAACACTAAAACGTAACTTTTATTATATCTAACTCTTAACCTCTATACACACTATTTAAAAACCTGATCTCTATCCTCATCATTTAACCCTTTTTTGCTTCTGAAAGAGGGAATAACTCCCTTTCTATCATCAAGTCTGGTGGAACCCCACCTATTAACAGGAGAGCCTTATATCTATAGCAAAGTACTAGCTTCAGTAAGGGATCCCAAGCCAACTACTTGGGCAGTCGTCCCTAATCTCATAGACACAGAACAAATAAGGCCCCCTTGTGACACCGTCTGCAGCAGGTGACACTTGTAGACAGAGGTGAGAGATCACAATTTAAAAAGTCATGCCTGACCTCGCCGACATGTTTCGCCAGCTAACCTGCTTTATCAAGGCTTAGAGGTCCGATCACATTGTGTCTGAGCTCACTTCCTTTTGTATCATGTTAGGTAAACCACCCATTCAGGTGCTCACCAATTAGCCATCAGAGAATCCACATAAAGCCCACTCCCCCTTCCGCGCGCGCACACTCATAACATGTCCTGCTAAAGCTGCCACCATGCTCTCATGAGCCAACAACCTTCAGTCAAATTTGCCATCTCCATAACGGGCTTGCGTCCCATCTTACCGTATTGCCCGTGCTAATGCACTGCACCAACAAACACCTCAGCCCTGACTGTGATGGGCTTCCATCTCACTTCTCTCATATTATTGCAACTGCGTGCCTCACCTAGAATGAACTAAGCAGACTAGGTATCACATTACACAGCACACTGCCATCTTTGTCAATTCCCATAAGCCCCTTCTCTTCAATATCTAATATGCATATTCATTGGGAATATGAACTCCACTGTACAATAGACCACTGTCATATTATCTTCCCATAAAGCTCTTCTCCTATGTATGTAATATGCATATTCATTCCAATAGAGCTGCAGGCCCCATTAAATACATGTTCCACTGCATTGTATAGTATTGTCTCAAGACTATATTCATAAACTACTTCTCTTTCACATGTAATATTCATACTCATTTTAATAATACTGTAGGCTCTATGGCTAGCCCTCCCTCCCTCCCACAGTCTGACCTCACAAGTTCCCCATTGAAGATCTTCTCCTACGGCTCACAGCCAGCCACCCAATCCACCACATCACAATGGGAGCATGCAAGAACTCCAGCATCCTCAGTAGTTGGCTTGGGATCCCTTACTGAAGCTAGTACTTTGCTATAGATATAAGGCTCTCCTGTTAATAGGTGGGGTTCCACCAGACTTGATGATAGAAGGGAGTTATTCCCTCTTTCAGAAGCAAAAAGGGTTAAATGATGAGGATAGAGATCAGGTTTTTAAATAGTGTGTATAGAGGTTAAGAGTTAGATATAATAAAAGTTACGTTTTATTGTTTAATAGATAGAGAACTGATAGAGTTTAAGTTTGCCTATGGCAAAATAGTAAATATAGTCTTCCCATTGCTCACTCAATAAAAGTTAAAGGGGTTGTCTCGTTCCAGCATTTGGCAGCCTTTTATGCTGGTTGCCAAGCAGAGCTTATGAAATGGAGGGGTGTGTTTCTCCTCACAGCAGGGAGTATCTTCACTCTCTGCAGATACGCCCCACACTGTGCACGTGGTGATTTATTCTGTGTGAGCTGGGGAAGAAAGAGGTTCCTGCTGTCATAATAATCATTGGAAAGGAAAAGCTAAGTGTAACGCGATAGTTTATATCTAAATTTTTCACTCTCTCTACATACTTTATAACTAGAATGGGCATTTTTCAGGACTCTGGGAAAGATGGGTGATTTTTTTCTCTGTCTCTCTCTCACACACAGTGATATATCCTACAGATTATTACACCTCTGTCCTCTATAGATCTGCATAACAAAACTATACACTTTATCTTTTTGTGTTTACATGGGACTACACATCTGTCTCACAAGTTTTTTTTATGTCGGACTGCACAGTACAACTGTGTGTTTTATGTGGGACTGCACAATACAGCTGTGTTCTCTCTGTGATTTATGTGGGACTGCACATCTGTGTCACAAAAGTGATTTATGTGGGACTTAATATCCGTTTCACAAAATTGTTTTACGTGGGACTGCACAGTACAGCTGTTTTCTCTCTCCGTATGTAATTTACATGGGACTTCTCATCTTACATGGGACTGTTGTGTACAGCTGTGTTCTCTCTGTTTCTGATTTATGTGGGTCTGCACATGAGGAGCAAAAGTGATTTATGTGGGACTGCACATCTGTGTCGCAAAATGGTTTTACGTGGAACTGCACAGTACAGCTGTGTTCTCTCTCTGTATGTAATTTGCATGGGACTGCACATGTTCCATGGGACTGCTGTGTACAACTGTGTTCTCTTTCTGATTTACATGGGACTGCACATGACATTTACGTGGGACTGTTGATCACAAAAATCTCTCTCTCTATCTCTCTTGTCCGTGCATGCTGCTGCTTGTTCATGCACTCCCGTCTGCAATCTCTTCCCCCTGCGCATTCCCGTCCACGACCTGTTCACTGCATCGATATAGACTGCGCGTTCTCGTCCGTAACCTGGGCGGGACACACAGCTCAGCCGACAGCCAGTAATACCTTAGCGGGGCATAACCCGACCTGGGCTCAAACACCGTTGCTAAGCACACATAAAGCAACTCGTTCTTATTAACTATAGCCCTTTACTAATGGTAACCAAGGACGTAAATGCTTAGATTTTTGTTCTCCTCATTTTAAACTATGATCTTCATAGTGAGATAACCCCTTTAAAGAAGAATATGAAAATGTAAAAATCATATTACAGAAAATACGTTATCATGAACATCAGTGGTCAATTTGTGTTGATCGGAAGAGGGTGAACTTCTTCTTTGACAGCAATTTGGATATACAAAATATGCTTGCGGCCGTTGTGGTGGCGTGATATCATCATGCCGCCCACGCTGGGATGCAAGCTTCCGGCGACTCCTGTGCCTGGTACTCAGAAGTGCAGGCGGCGTGATCGGCACATAATGCCGTCTGCGCTGCTTGTTACTGTGTGGCGTAGGCCTTGGGGCCTACTGCCATTGAGCCCAACAGTGAGCCCAGAGGCCTACGCCGCATGGCAGTAAGCAGCGCAGGCGCCGTGATGTACCGATCACGCCGTCTGCGCTGCTGAGTGGGTACGTGTCGCACTCGGGGACCACCTGAGGGTCCTCCGATCCTTCAGTGGGCTAGTCCGACACTGACTGTATTCCATTGTTTGTTATTGTTTGTCCAATCAGAAACTGTCAAAATAGCAAAAGATCTATTTTAATACTAAATAATGCAATGCTTAATATAGGTTTAAAGGAGACCTTTCAGATGGTTTTTGCTACCCTATCTAAGAACAAGATGTGATAGAGGGAGAAAAGCTGAGCTCTGTGGTATATATGTTTATTTGATTTGGAGCAGGATTTCTGAGTGAAAAGCAGAGGAACAGGAAGCAGAGTTACACTGAGACTTTTTATGATACTACAAATGGTGACAAAAATGTCTTGCAATCACATTCAAACCTCTTTAAGACCTCTTGAAAATCATCATAAATCACTAGCAGTATTTCTCTGTAATCTTTACTTTATATTTTTTTGTTTTAGCATTTTAAGAAATCTTTGAAACGTCTTGATACATTTAGTCTTATGACATCCTTTGCTTCAAGCAGAAAGAACAAATGCTTACACAATTCATAGGTTAGGATGATGTTTTTAAAAAATCTTATAGGGTTTCTACAGTATATATTTGTAATATAGTACACGTCTTTGGAAAATATATTTGTTCACTTGTACATGGATAATCCATGTACTTTGCTATATGAATGTGCTTATTTGAGCAAACAAAGGTTCCTCATCATTTTAGGTGCATACGTCTGTATTTGACTTCCATTAACAGAGAAAATAGAATATAGTCTTTCTGGTGACTATAAATTTCTCCCTTTTCAGAACTAACATAATTACTTACATTTAAAGATGCAATCCAGGAGATTTTTCTTCCCCATTACTGAAGAAATTATTGTTAACGAGTCCTTGGGCACTTACCTAATTTTAAATGGCCGTTTATAGGTTACAGTGATCTTTATTCCTTCTTTTGCTCTGATATGGTTCCACTAATGTAAACTATATTTCCCACAATTATTTTGGCTTCTCAGAGACATAATGGATGGAGTCTTTAATTTACTTTACTTGTTCAGAGTCCTATGTAAGGATGTGAGTGATAAAACAGTAACAGAACTTCAGTTTCCTAACACACTGCAGAGTCTTCTGTGTATTCTTATGAGTTGAAGCTTCAGCCTCTCTTCCCTGTCCCTTCCTTGGTTTCTCCATCAGCTCTTACACAGAAAAGATGGGGGAGAGCAGTATAAAGCTACATCTTATAGAATACATTGGACATTCTGCACACAGCAGATACATGCAGTAAGGGCGACAGGTATGGATGGGGCTTCGCCAGAAGTCTGGCGTCTTTTCAGTCTCCGGTATGCCAATATCAGGCGCATTACAGAGAATCCGTGGCACTGTGTAATGCGCCTGATTTCAGGGGGGATTTATAGCTTTGTTACAGCAACTTTAGGTGCATAACTGCTGGAACAGGTATAGCACGTTCACAAAGTGGTTTACCTGAACAAGAACTGTTGTCTTAGCGCTAGAATGCTCCTGATTTATGACCCGCAGAAGTCTGGGTTCATAAATCAGGCGTATTCTATGCTATTATAATGCGCATAAAAATTGCCGTTTAAACGCTAAAATTAATACAGGTCGCCCTAAGAGTTTTTGGAGTTTCATAACTCTGTAGCTATCATTGTAGGGTCTCACCTACTATATCACTACACTTCTGGTTTCTAAGATAAATCAGAAATTTACATTTTACAACACTGCATGCATGGAGGGACATAAAGTGGAACAAGGAGGGCAGCATAAGTGGGAGAGATCTTATAGCTGCCAGAGCGATGTGATGGGCAACGTTAGCCAAACATAGGATCTGTTTATGTAGAAGAGCACATACTGCTGAGGCTGGGGATCATCTGACAAAGTTGCCCATATTGAAAACGTTCAAAATGTGTGGGTGCAACAAAGCTGGGATGGAGCAAATAATTCTGCTATAATATTGCCAGTGATTTAACAGTGAATAAAGTTACCGTATATACTCGAGTATAAGCCGACCCGAGTATAAGCCGAGGCACCTACTTTTGCCCCCAAAAAACGGGAAAACTTATTGACTCGAGTATAAGTCTAGGGTAGAAAATGCAGCGGCTACTTGGGAAATTTTAAAAAATAAAAAAAGGATACCAAAAAAATTTACATAGGCAGTTTTTAAAGTCCCCCATAGGCAATTATAGCGGAAATATGGCCCTATTTGCAGGTATAGGCAGGTATATGGCCCCATAGGCAGGTATAGGGCAGGCTGTAGGGCGGGATTGGGGACGGCTGTAGGCAGGTATAGGGCCGGTATAAAGGGGCCCGGGTGTAGGGAGGTATAGGGCAGGCTGTAGGCAGTATAGGGGCCCGCTGTAGGCAGGTATAGGGCCGGCTGTAGGCAGGTATAGGGCCGGCTGTAGGCAGGTATAGGGCCGGCTGTAGGCAGGTATAGGGCCGGCTGTAGGCAGTAAGGCTATGTAGGCAGCTTGGCATATAGGCAGGTATAGGCTGGCTGTAGGCAGGTATAGGGCGCTGTAGGCAGGTATAGGGCCGGCTGTAGGCAGGTATAAGGCCGGCTGTAGGCAGGTATAGGGCCGGCTGTAGGGCAGGGATAGGGACGGCTGTAGGCAGGTATAGGGCCGGCTGTAGGCAGGTATAGGCAGCTGTAGGCAGGTATAGGGCAGGCTGTAGGCAGGTATAGGGCTGGCTGTAGGCAGGTATAGGGCCGGCTGTAGGGCAGGTATAGGGCATCTGTAGGCAGGTATAGGGCCAGCTGTAGGCAGGTATAGGCAGCTGTTGGCAGGCATAGGCAGTTTAAAAAAATCCAAAACAATCACTTACCTGGCTCCCCGCTGCTCCGTCTCCCTCGCCGCTCCGGCCTCCCGCGCGATTCCTGCATCTTCTCGGCACAGGCGGGTGACGTCATCAGGCCGCGCACGCAGCGTGATGACACACCTGCCTGTGCCGGAAACTGCGGGCGGCCGCGAGTCTGCTTGCGGCCACCCGGAGACCACTGCGGAGCACGGAGCGCTCACTCTGTGCCCCGCAGTGGTATCCCTTCACCTATAGGTGCTCCGGAGGAGTCGCATATATGTGAAGGAATCGCGGACAGTGCCCAGGCCACAGCAGCGCCTGGACACTGTGCGCTCACTCGGCCTTCAGTTCATATGCGCTCCCTGAGGAGCCGCATATAGCTGAAGCGTCCCTGTCGGCGCCCGGGCCATCGCGGCGCCCGAGCGCCGACAGTGACTCGAGTATACGCCGAGGTAGAGTTTTTCAGCTCATTTTTTGGGCTGAAAAACTCGGCTTATACTCGAGTATATACGGTAGTATTATCGAATCAGGAAGAAGAAGAGCAACATGAATTCACCTGGTTTGAAGATCTTCCGTGTACACTTGATATTTAATGCATACTTTTTAGTGATGTTCAGTGAGAGGAATACGAGTCCATCAAAATCTAACAGATTAAAGAAAATAATCACACTCACCAATGTTTGATATGAATTCCAATTTATTCAGCACCTTGTAAAATCCAGGGTATGTACAGTAGATACATTGGACACGCACAGAGCGACAGAAAGGCAACAGCCGGTTCGTGTTCAATCACACTACCTCTAAGCCAGTGTTTCTCAACTCCAGTCCTCAAGACCCACCAACAGGCCAAGTTTTCAGGATTTCCTTATCATTGCACAGGTGATGTAATTATTGTCCATGCATTCAGTTGGAGATCCTGACACAGGTGATATAATTATTGTCAGTGCATTCTGTGGGAGATCCTGAAAACGTGACCTGTTTGTGGGTCTTGAGGACTGGAGTTGAGAAACACTGCTCTAAGCCTAATGGGAGATTATGCCACCATGTCTTTATATCCCCCTGCACCTGTCAATCATCATATTAAAACTCAAAATACAAAATAACATTATATGCATAATTATAAAAAGGATGATAGATCATTACGATCATTTAATCCTAAGGGTCCTAACGCCTCAGTTCAACGAATCTATTGGGTCTCACATTGCAACAAGGTACAAGAATTAATTGCAAACCTTCAAATGTAACCCTTGCATCACTCCCAGGAGCTTCACACATACTGTATGTGTTACAAATCTCGAGGCCCTGTTAACTGTTCTTAAGGAATACATGTGTTCCCTAATACTTTTAAATAATGGTCTGATAGTTTTCCCAACATAGAAATAGCCACATGAACACCACATCACATATACTACATAATCCGATCTACATGTTATAAATTGATTTACTGTATGTTCAATACTACCCATTTTTAGCACTCGACTTTCATCCATATATTTACAGTATGAACAATTCCCACATTTATGCTTACTCTGTGGTATGACTTTCTCCAGCCAATTCTTCTGTTTTCTATCTAGTCTACCCGTAATTAGTTAATCTTTCAAATTTGTACTACATCTGAAAGTAACGATTGGAAGGTGTTGTATCTTTTCTTGTAATGTAGTATCACTTTTAATAAGATACCAACAGCAACATATTGTTCACCTAAAATGATCAGCTATAGGTTTATATTGAAAGGAAAATATACATCTCTCAGTTTTATGTTTTTTTCTGATTCCTAAGTATCAATTTATCTCTATCCTGTTTAATTGCTCTTTCAAAGGCTGACTGTAATATATTTTCACCATATCCTCTAGCTCGTAATCTATACATGAGCTCCTAGACTGTTCTACAATGTCAGAATAGTCTGTATTGTTCCTTTTTAACCATAAAAATTGATCATGCTGGAGTCCATAGATTACATGTCTTGCCGCTGCACCAACCTGCTATATTTGCTGTCATCTGCTGCTTTACCAAGTCCATTACCTGCCTGGGACCTGCTACTCAATTGAAGGGACCCATTCCTCCAGTTGGCCAGTCCGACACTGGCTAGGCAACTGAATCAGAGACCTCTAAATTGTCAGGATTAATTGGGTGTTCCAAACATGAAGCTAATACCTACCAAAAGTGTTCCAAAAAAGAAAAACTGGTGAACTAATGATGAGGTCTTTGGCACACTTGGCTTCCTATCTATGTTTTATATATTCTAAAGGAGATTTCAAAAAATTTTATTAAAAAAACCCTAGAATTTGGAACTGCTTTAGAATAAAAGAAAAACCTGTACTCACTTGTCCCGCTGCAGCTATTATCACTTCTGCCGGAGCTCCAATACACCGCTCCAATGACGTCCTGCTCATTGCCCATGAGACAATAAGCCAATTGTTTATTTCAGGGGTCAATACTCACATGTACAATAAAATACATGTTATGCTCTATTACAAAGATCATTACATTTTCCAGAATCAATTCATAATGGAAAATGACAGGCTCTATTCACACGAGAACCTTGGAAGACCCCTTTAACACCATATGAACAGCTGATTTACTAATTCCTATCGTAATAAAGCTGTCAAAAGCATTCCAAAGCTTATTTTGCACTGAAATATGAATCTTATATCGACCTAGAAACAAAGTCTGTGCAGTACAATGCTAGTCATCTTGCCAGTAAAATTACATGTATTAGAATGTGATTGATAATTGACTTTTCATGCTAGAAATTTTTACTAACAATGCTATTTGGAATTCTGTGCGTCTGATGAGCTTCCACTTGAAAAAAGGCAATCATAGACTCGTACTGATAAGTGGTAATGTACAGGCCTTTATTATCAGAAAGAACCTGTCTTGAGAAACCTGCAATGAAGCCTTCAGTTGAAGTGAGATTAAAAATAAGAAATGAACAATTGGGTTCTTTTCCATTGACATTTTATGATCTGTCTTTTACTAACAGCACCAAGGCTTTAGCTCATTATACATATCACAGCCAGGGACAAATCCTTTAATAATTGCAAGTATTCTCCAGTGTTTTACTTAAATCAGAAATGTGCTATTTCCATTTCCCATAAAATTATACTAATCTTCACAATAAATAGCCTTGATGTGACTTAGAATTTTATTTAAAACAGTACATTAGTATTTTATTTGTATGGGGAGACTCCTGTCTATCTCCGTACTGCAGAGGTAATAGGCATTGGGATTTCAACATGGCTGTTCCCACTGAAAATGAGCCACTGTCACAAGGGTCTTTTAGCGCCCTCTTTTCATTGAAATTAACATGTATGCTTACACAAGCCATTGGGAGCCAGTTATTTCATAGTTTTACATTGATGTACATCAGTTATACTGTATATGCTCCAATCATTCATAACAATAAAGCCTCATTTATATTGCTATCATTTGTACTACCAGAACAGCTTTGAGCCTTTGATGCACAGACTCCATAGGAACTATGAAAATGTCTTGTGACATTTGGCACCAAAATGTTAGCAGCAGATCTTTTAGTTCCTGCAATTTGAGAGGTGGGAACACATCAGACTTGTTTTTTGAACACATCACACGGATGCATAGTGAGATGCAACACCTTAAACACTAAGTTATGTTCCTTAAACCATTTCTGAACAATTTTGGTAGTGTAGCAGAGTGTATTATTCTGCTAACTACTATGGACCACAGCTTCCTTGAAGGGATTTGTTTGGTCTTCAACAATGTCTAGGTACATTATGGCTTTGCTATCTTTCCATATTGCATCCTGGTGTCATTAATCAGAGTAGGTCACTTTCTTCCATTGCTTTACAGTGCAGTTCTGATGCTTATATTCCCAGGGCACTTTTGGTGGTGGATTGGTCTATGGCTATGGACTGGTCTGCGGTTATGAAGCGCCATATGCAGCAGGCTGCGATACAGTATTTGCTGTGACACCTTAATATCATATCTAGCATTTGCTTTTTCAGCACTTTGTACTATAGTTGCTTCACCTTTTTGTGATAGAACTGGATGGGCTAGCCTTCACCTCTCATGCATATCATTGAAACATGGTTGAACATAACCCCATGATCCCTAAATCAATAGTAATATAATAATAATCTTTATTTATATAGTGCCAACATATTCCGTAGCACTTTACAATTTAGAGGGTATACGTACAGACATTACACATTAAAAGAACTTACAGATGAGACACAAGGTGTAAGAGCCCTCTCGCAAAAAGCTTACAAATCTTTTATGGTGTGAGACGAGGGTTAAGAAGTGTAAGTTTACAAGGTCCAGCCATGTTACTAAATAGGGGGTGGTTTAAAAAAAATTTGGGGGGAATCGCCACCCGGGACAGTACCTATTAGGGGTTAGGCTGTGAGTGCCTTGGGTTTTGGAGTGACGGAGTGTGATAGCTGTGGGGGTTTAAAAATTAGAGATCGGGAAGGCCAGACTGAGAAGATGTGTTCTCGGGCCCCAAAAACATGAGGGTTGTGATCCCCCGCGTGGTTTTTCCAGAGAAACGGTGAAACACAGTGAAATCTTTGAGATGGGATGGGGTTTGGATGTTTGGGGAAAAGAATCTGTTCATCAGCAGAGGGGAGAGACCGGGGTAGGGGGTAGACGAGATGGGGGGGGAAAATGTAGAGGGGGCCGCATGGGGAAAAAAATTATGGGCAATGAGTGATAGTTTTTGTTTTTTCTCTACGGATGGGAACCAGTGAGTGGTGCCGGGAAAGGGGAAAAAGTTAGGGGCTGGAAAAAAAGAAACCCTTATTGCTGAAATTCAGGACAGATTGGAGAGGGGAGAGTTTACAGGGGGAGCGAAAACAAGGAGTGCAAAATTCAAGAGAGAAGAGTAGAGCAACAATGAGGGTTTGAGTTTTTTTTAAAACTTCAATAAAATTCAAAAAAGTTTTTATTGGGCCTAATTATCCAACCCTTAACAAGTGCCATGTTCATTTAAGTTATGGGGGACTGTTACTAAAAAATTGGTTTTTTTCTGTTTGTATTTTTTCAGATATTAAAGGGGTTGTACCATCACAAGGTTACACACAAAATTCTAGCATTAGCAAAGTTTGAATGAAAATTGCAGAGAAAAATGACCCTCACATCACCCTTTGTCCTTGCCCTTGTGTCCCACTTCTCCAATCTTCATTTCATCAGCATTTCAGCTAGTGGGCGGGACTTCGTGGGGGGTCCATGATTTTCTCAATGACTAAAAACCAGGGTTTCACAACACCAAAAACCTTCCAAAGCAACTCCTGTGGGGTATCTGTGTGGGGTTCTCATATATGAACTGGGCTCTCAACCAGATAAAGGGGGAAAGATTTAGTGGGTGTAAATACAAAAAACAAGGAACTAAGACCGTGTTCCACGGTTTTCAAGCCATAATTGGGGACGGGCCTGCCGAATACGGGTTTAAAGGGGGGGGGCGCGGCGGGGGGGGCTGCTCGCCGGGGCCCCTAGACAATGATATTCGGCGCGTCGCGCCGTAAATAATTTTTCATGTCATTTCTCCCCCTGCGGGGAATTCGCCGGCGGGGAGGGGCGACGGAACCCCTTTCATAAAAACTGGGATTACCGAGTTACTGGGGCGGGTTGGAGCTATGAAAGCCAAATCCCGGTGCTCAGTAGGCTCCCAAATTTTGGCCAAAAATTTTTAAAAAACCGGGGAACATGGGCCAAATACATCAACCAGGTATTAGAAAAAGAGGTAGTATTTAAAAACTGTTCATTTTTTTAAAAAGTTTAAATTTCTTGCCTGTCCAGTAATCAGATAGCGGGATCTGTAA
Organism: Phyllomedusa bahiana; assembly: GCA_025379985.1. Classification (NCBI taxonomy): domain Eukaryota; kingdom Metazoa; phylum Chordata; class Amphibia; order Anura; family Hylidae; genus Phyllomedusa; species Phyllomedusa bahiana. The sequence continues at coordinate 47,731 of JAODAL010029784.1, forward strand.
AGACTTTCCTGGGCCCCCCCTCACTTACCAGCCCCGTTTTCCCCTCTTAAGGGACGTGATTTATTTTTTTGCATCATCTTTTGTTTTTTCCCTTTAAAGTTCCCCTTTGTTGTTTTCAAAATGCAATTTTTTTCCCGTGCCCCGTATTAAAGGGGGGGGAAACCTTGGAAAATTGGAAATTTTGCGTTATTGTCATCTTCCTATGCGCACATCAATTCATAGTTTTTATTAACATCAAACGTAATTGTCTGTTGTATTGTTATTTTTCACAGCCTTTTTTTGTTTGTGCACTATTTGTGGTATATGGTTTTTTTTTTTTCATTTTGATGTGTAGGGACAGGGTTAGTTAGGTTCCCGTGTGGGGGCGCCTTATTGGGCGATTTCCCCATTTTTTAGGCAGACAGGTCTTTTATAGGGGATATTTGGGGGTTTCTTTTCGTTTTTTTTCTCAATTCTTATTTATTTTTATTAAAAGTTATGTTTTATGTATCTTTATTCTAGGTGTTATACCTGTAGTTGTTTTGGTTTAAGTTCATATATTTGCAAAGTTTGATATTTTGGCAATATCTATTTAACCCATTTAGCATTCATTGGTTTGGGGTTACTGTCTTTTCCATAGTAACTCCTATAGTTTAGCCCAAGGTATTTTTTAACAAGAGTCACCACTGGCAACTGTAACGGTAAACCTAACAATGTAATTAAGGGGAACTCTAGAGGATTATAGAGCTGTAGGCAATGTGAATGCCTTCTCTACAACCATCTATCAATGTGGAGTTGGTGTTTTATAGATTATACCGGAAAGTTTTTAACAAATGTAATGCACCCATGACATAATAGGACAATTATGTCACAATATTTGTTCTAGCCTCAGGGATGTTTCATAAGGCAAAGCATTTAAACTCACGAGTGAAACTGGATAAAAATGTCATCTGTCCCCTATAAATATTCCTTTTTCTGGGGAATATTATAATTTTTCATATTTTAGGCCTTTTGGCTAGGGAAATTTAAAGGAAACCCCGTTTGGCACTGGGCTTTTCCAGGTAATTTTCCCCAAAATTTTTTTTCTTATCCCTTCCTTATGGAAAATTTTTTTCCCCTTTTGGGGGAAAAAAAAAACAAATTTTCAATTAAAATGTTATAAGACTTAAAAAACAGCTTTAAGGGGTCAATTCAACCCGGGACATTTTAAAGGGGACATTATAAATTTTAAAGGGCTTTTTTGGGGGGCCCCAAAAAGCAACCAAAAAGAACTCCCTTTTTAAAAGCACTTTATGGAAAAGAAAGGAGGGTCTGATTGGTTGCTATGGGAACCCGAAAGTCTTTGACCTAGAGGGTTTTTATAAATGGGGCCCTTATTTTTTTTAAAGGATTTTCCGGAAAAAAAGAAAACTAAATTTCATAAACTACAGTCATAATAAAAAAATTTCCTAAATAACTTGAATTAGAAAAGTCGTCATTTTGTTTTGGGGTAATCATTATAGAAAAACAAAATGGCCCGGGGGTCTTTCCTCAAAAAACCTCTCCTCCCGGAAAGTAAGATAGACTTGATTTTTTCCCGGTTAAGCTGACGACCAAACCGAGCTGAACTACTTGGGGTATGAGGAGGCTTGCAGAGTAAAAAAGACGGGGTTTCCAACACACACACAAAAAAATATATAAAAAAAATTTTAAATTTTAAAATTTTATAAAAATATTAAAAAATATAATAAATATAACAAATTTGGTGAGGATATAGTATATGGGGAATTTTTACGCTCAGTGGAGGAGCAGTTGTTGTGGGAATGTAGTTTTCATAGGGGCCACCAGAAAAACTTAGCTTGCCCACAAAAACCCGTGAAAGAAAGATCCAACATGGGATAAAATCGAAAAACATGTCTAAAAATCATTCCACAATGGATTGTACAGATAGAAACCGCTTTCAATTCTGCACTTAATTCCTCATTTTTTTTTGGTTTCTCACACAACCCCTTTGGAGTACACCTGTTTATACATCTGTATTACCTGTCTGAAGTGAGACGGTAGTTGCCTCCACTTACTTCGCTCATAATTAAAAATTGGGAAAGGGTCCTTGGTAATACAATTATATTTATTTTTCGTTAAAAGGGATGTTGTTAGTTACTTTTAAAATCAAATCTATCAAATTTAATTTAAAAGATCTTTTGGAATTAAGCTAATTTCATTCCCGGTTTTTGTTGCTACTTTCCAGATGGGGGGACCTTGAGGGGAGGGGGGAATGGGTTTCCCGGTTCCATCACAGATAAGTGGGCCACTTGGCAGTCTGGAAACCCCCAAAAACCCATCTGGGTAAACCCCCTCTCTTTATACCCTTAAATTAGGATGTATATCCTGCCTTCGCAGTAGTAACATCACATAAGCGAAGCTGGTTACACGCGTGCCCCAAAGCGTGTTTTCCTTTGTTTTTCCTACTTCCCCAAGGTTAAACATAAGTAAAACAAAGGACCCACGGCCCCTTTTTGTCTCGCTCAATCTCAATATGGCTGGTTTTTGCATGAAATTACACCCAATCACTCTACATTTTGTCCCCATTTGTATCAAAAACGGTCCTTAATTTCATGTAAACAACGCCATTTCCATAAATGACCATTAGGGCCTTTGGCTCCCCAGAAAAACCCTTTTTAAGCATATAGCCCTTCCAGATTGACAATAAATTACTAAATGGATCATAATACCCCTATGCACATCCAGTTGCTTTGTCACCGAAGGAGAGTATCCCTGAAAATGCATACCAATATGGGAAGTAGATAGCTATAACTGAACTTTTAACTATTTTCCCCGCAACTATGGGTTTTTCTGACTCATTTGTTGTATTGTTTTATTCAAATGTTCAAATTTGATTTTTACTTCCTTCAGCTTGTTGAATAATGTTTCGAAGTTTTGTCAAATTTTGTTCCCAATTACTTAATTCAAGTATTTGGGGGTTCCCGTTATAGTGGGATTTTAAATTTCATCCGGACAATACAAGGGTTTGATTTTTCCCAAATTGAAACAAACACATTTTTACACCCCCACTGGGAACTTGAAATTTTCCTTACAAAATGGGGGGTCAGTTATCACGCAATTTCTTGAGGCTATTTCTATAAACATCTTGTAATTTGAGGCCAAAAATAGTTTTAAATTTTTACATATGTTAAAGATTTTGCAATAAGCAGGTTCATACGTGGCGATTGCAATCTACTTATTTCCCTTCTAAGTGTCTTCACATAAAATTAAAACATGGTGCATTATTTTTCAATTAAAACCCAATTTAATTTGGGCATCCATAACCATCGTTGTCCTGGGGG
>JAODAL010029785.1:0-51032 GCA_025379985.1 Phyllomedusa bahiana
GTCCAGTTCAACTAAAATGGTGGTTCAAAGATACTTTCTTCCGGCACTTTTTAATATTTTGGTCATGCAGGTTTTTAGGGTCATGCTGCATTCCAGGACAGGGATATTCAATGTCCAGTTCAAGTAAAATGATGGTTCAAATAATACTGCCTGCTGGCACTTTTTAATTTGTGGGTGATGCAGGTTTAAGGGTCATGCTGTGGTACAAGAAAGGGATAGTGAATGGTGTGTGACTTTTTTTCTGTGGCTTTTATAGCCTAAGTGTTGTGCCTAAGATGTAGCAGGTATCCATTTGACTGTTGTGGCTGTTAATTCCAGCTTTTCCAGCCCTGTTTGGGTGTAAGAATGAAGGTGTTGTTGCTCTCCCATAGACTTTAATGGTCATCGGAGATGATCGACTATCGACTATCAAAAAACCTTATCAATGGTGGCCGACTATCGACTATCGCCCGATGTCGATAGCCAACGTAATCGCTCAACACTACTCGTTGTCAAGAGCTTATAAGATATGGAGAGTCCTTTAGTCGGCCCTTTCTTGCCAACTATGAAATTATGGTAAGGGGAAGTCGGTGTGGAGTGGATTGGCCAGGTCCATGCTTGAAGTGCGTGTCTGATTTGAAGGTATTGGTAGAAACGCGATCTGGGAAGCTCAAAGGTGGAGCTCAATTCCGAAAAGGACCTAAAGGTGTTCGCTTCAAATAGATCGCCAATAGAGGTTATTCCTGCTGCCGACCAATCCAGCAGTGACAAAGTAGGTATGCTAACTCCTATGACAGAGAACGGGCAGCTTGACTTCGAAACATGTACCCAGTTTTTTAGGGACTACATATCTAAGCCAGGCCTTGACCGCGTGCGTCAATGTAAGTGCAAGTGTGGAGGTTTAACACCTAGGGTTGTGTCTGATAATATATCCTTCATGGAGTGGAGTTGTGTCGAATCGTTCTCTATTTGAGACCAAACATGGCTGTCCGGAGCAGACCAGTGGCAGAATATTGGATCTAATATTGCTGCAATATTATAAGATACTAAGTGGGGCACCGACATACCCCCTTCTTTAAGTGGCATATCTAAATATTGTCTTTTGCATCTCGGCTTTCCCTCCCCCAAATAAACCTCAGCAACTGGGAATGCAATTTGTTTACGAGCTGCAGAGGGAAGAGGAATGGGAGAGATCTGGCAACATATAAAAATGTTGGTAGTAAAAGCATTTTAGTAATGTTAATTTTTTGCTATCCAGGATAGGGGAAGCTTTTCCAATCTTTTAATTTCTGTTGTAATGGCTGCAGAGAGATAAGCTAGATTTATTGTGATCGTATCCTCCACAGAGTTTGTAATTTTTTATTCCTAGGTAGGTAAAGTAGTCGTTTGACCAAATGAAGTTAAAGGAGTAGAGGTTCCGTTTAGCTTGTGACGACACATTCATTGGGAGAATTACTGATTTAGTTTCATTTAGTTTATTATTAGTGTTGAGCGATTATTATCGACAAAATTGAAATCGGCACAGTTTTTATGTTGATCGAAATTTTTAGATCATGCGATAATTTAGGTTAAAATCTGTGCATCATCTATTAAGATCGTGCCATTTTCGGCGCTTCCTGTAATTTTGGCGGCCAGCAAATCAGATTACAGAATAGAGCAGGTGAGATGTGTGTGCGACGTCATGAATGGGATGTGTATGGTTGCGATTGGCTGGAAAAATCACATGACCTCGTTTTACATAGAACAGCGTTTCCTGTTCGTGATCAGTGTCTCTCTGTGTCTCAGAGCGGTAGGACGTGCGCTCTGGCTGTGTCCAAACAGCTCAGCGAAATTATTCTATTTCTTCACAGAGAAAGCTCTACTGTTAGCTGTGATCCTTACAACTTAGTTAGATCAGAGATTGGAAGATTTTATGTAGTTAGGTAGAGAATTTTAAAGGAGCATTTACCGCTGTAAAGTCACGGAGGGGAGCGGGGGGAGAAGGGGCCCGCGGGCGAACACAGACAAGCTCTATAAAGAATACTGGATAAAGTTCACCAAGACTTAGTGTAGACATTGCACTGCAATAGCTTTATTATTAACAGTTTTCTATTGAAATATTTCCTGGATATTGGGCAGCCTGAACTTATAGGATACACATTTTTTCTAGTAACTGTAGGTCTCTTTGTTCACTGAGGCACCTTGCACTTAAATGTGAATACAGCAATTTTGTAGTCACCACAGGTGAATTGAAAGGTGCAAAAAAATACCTTTTATTATCCGAATACATTACAGATACGTTTTTTTTTTCACTTTTCCCCAGGCCAGATTTGTTCATTGAGGCACCTTGCACTTAAATGTGAATACAGCAATTTTGTAGTCACCACAGGTGAATTGATAGGTGCCAAAAAATACCTTTTATTATCCGAATACATTACAGATACGTGTTTTTTGCACTTTGCCCAGTCCAGATTTGTTGATAGAGCCACCTTGCAGTTAAATTTGAATCCAGCAATTGTGTAGTTACCACAGGTGAATTGATAGGTGCCAAAAAATACCATTTATTATCCGAATACATTACAGATACGTGTTTTTTCACTTTGGCGCACTACAGCTTTGTTCATTGAGGCACCTTGCACTTAAATGTGAATACAGCAATTTTGTAGTCACCACAGGTGAATTGATAGGTGCCAAAAAATACCTTTTATTATCCGAATACATTACAGATACGTGTTTTTTGCACATTTGCCCAGTCCAGATTTGTTGATAGAGCGGACTTACAGGTTATAAATTTGAATCCAGCAATTGGGTAGTTAACCACAGGTGAATTGATAGGTGTACAAAAAATCCTTTTATTATTTCCGAATACATTACAGATTACGTGTTTTTTCACTTTGCGCACTACAGCTTTGTGTCAATGAGGCACTTGCACATAAATGTGAATACAAGCAATTTTTATAGTCATCACAGGTGAATTGAAATGTGCCAAAAATACCTTTTTAATTATCCGATACATTACAGATACATGTTTTTGCACTTTTGCCCAGTCCAGCTTTGTTGATTGAAGCACCTTGCAGTTACTTTTGAATCCAGCAATGTGTGTAGTTACCACAGGTGAATTGATAGGTGCCTAAAAATACCTTTTATTTCCGAATACATTAACAGATACGTGTTTTTTCACTTTGGGCGCACTACAGCTTTGTTCATGAGGCACCTTTTTACATAATGTGAATAACAGCAATTTTGTAGTCACCACAGGAATTGATAGGTGCCCAAAAAATACTTTTATTATCTGAATACATTACAGGAACGTGTTTTTTTGCACTTTTGCCCAGTCCAGATTTGTTGATTAAAGCCCCTTGCAGTTTAAATTTGATCCAGCAATTGTTTAGTTACAGGTGAATTGATAGGTCTGCAAAAAATACATTTTATTATTCAAATACTTACAGATACGTGTTTTTCACTTTGGCGCACTACTGCTTTGTTCATTGAGGGCTCCTTGCACTTAAATGTGAATACAGCATTTTTAATCCCACCGGTGATTGAAAAAGGTGCCAAAAAAATACTTTTATTATCCAAATACATTGCAGACAACGTGTTCTTTTGCACTTTTGCCCAGTCAGATGTGTTGATAGAGCCCACCTTGCAGTTAAATTGAATCCAGCAAATTGTATAGTTACCGCAGGTGAATTGTTAGGTGCCAAAAAAATACTTTTTATTATCCGAATACATTACAGATACGTGTTTTTTCACTTTTTGGGCCCGGGGGACTTTACACTTTGTTCCTTGTGGGCACTTGCATTAAATGGATATATAGCAATTTTGGTAATCACCACAGGTGAATGAAAGGTGCCAAAAAATACCCCATTATTATCCAATACTTTACAGATAAGTGTTCTTTTGCAACTTTTGCCCCTGTCCAGATTTGTTGAATAGAGCAACCTTGCAGTTTAAATTTGAATCAGCAATTGTATAGTACCGTAGTGAATTGATCGGTGCCAAAAAAATACCTTTTTTTATCCGAATACATTACAGATACGTGTTTTTTCCACTTTGGGCACTACAGCTTGTTTAATGAGGGACTTGCACTTAAAATGTGAATACAGCAATTTTGTAGTCACCACAGGTTTGAATTGATAGGTGCCAAATATACCTTTTATTATCCGAATAATTACAGATACGTGTTTTTCACTTCTGGCGCACTACGCTTTGTTCATTGAGGCACCTTGCACTTAAGTGTTGAATACAGAAAATTTGTAGTCACCACAAGTTGAATTGCTAGATGCACAAAAATACCTTTAGTATTGAATTACATTTCAGATACGTATTTTTTCACTTTGGCGCAGGGCCAGCTTTGTTGATAGATTACTTTGCAGTTAAATTGAATACAGCAATTTTGTAGTCACCACAGGTGATTGAATGGTGCCAAAAAATACCTTTTAATATCTCCGTTATAAAATTTCATACAGGTGATTTTTTCACTTTTGGACAGTCAAGCTTTGTGATGATAGATTATTTGTAGTTTTAAATTTGAATCCAGCAATTTTGGTTTGATTTGAGGATTTGGAATAGCAGTGATTTGCCTCTTTAATAGAGACTTTCCAAAACTCTTCATACCTTCTCAATTTTTTATTTCTGAAATGGAGTGCATGTATTCAGGTGGTAAGCGAGGCAAGCGGGGGGTAGGACCTGGATGTAGAGGTACGAGAGAAGGTGCTCCTTCCAGTGCTGGCGGAAACAGAATGCCAGCGGATCGTCAGTTGCAGGACGTTCAGGCCTGTCAACGCTGGGTTCAGGGCCTGTGATTCAGTAACGAACAGCGTCGCCAATTTGTCTTCAGTGGTTAATGCAACCTGCAGCAGTCTTACCTCCTCGTCCTCCCAGTCACGGCCACAAATGTCGTCATCAGCATCACCAGCATCCGTCCAACATGAAGCAGCCCAAATGTCAACTCGTGTACCCACCACTGTGGATAATCCATTTTCTGAAGACCTCTTTGATGACAAAATGCGGTTGGGGTCAGAAGGCATGTTAAAAGATCAAGAGGCCAAAGAGGATGATTTTCTCTGCTCTGACGCCCAGTTACTGATGCCATCAGAGGAGGAGAAGGAAGCCGGTCAATCGGCAAAAATCCCGGGCGGTCGGCAACGCCTTGCAGTCCCTCTTGCTTGTAGCCCGCAGCTCCTGGATGCAGAATGTCAGGACGACGAAGTCACCTGTGTTGATGATGATGATGACGACATTGCGGATCCAACGTGGTCTTTTCAGCAGAATTTGCTTGCGAGCGCTTCATCACTGGACGAGGAGGAAGACGATGGGGTAGTGTCAGTACGGGTTCCGCCTCAAAAAGGGAGAGGGCGGTCGCAGAAGTCCGCTGATATGATTCCGCCAGCCACGGTCAGCGCAAACCCCGCTCCTCGCTTATCGCCGTCAAAAAGGTCCAGGACCTCTCAAGCCTGGGCCTTCTTTGAGCAAGCCTCTGATTCACCCAGCGATGTCATATGCCGCCTTTGCCGTAAACGCATAAGTAGAGGCAAGAACCTTAGGTGGTTAACCACCACCAACATGTCTAGTCACATGCAGCGAATGCATGAGTTGAAATGGAGGCAACACTTGGCCAAAAAAGGCCAGACCGACGCCGGGCCTCCAACCACTGTCACACCCTCTGTCTCCGCCTCCTCCTCCTCCTCCGCCACCACCAAGCGTTCCTCAGCTGCCCATGTCTCTCAGAGTCATGATCAGGGATCAGCCTCCGCTTCAGCCTCCACCGTCGCCCGAGTACCACCAGCACCACCAGAGACCCATCCTACCCCTTCTCCTCCGCCAGTTTGACGACCTGCACGCCGTACAGCGGCCAGTCTAGCAGCCAGCCTTCTGTCTTCCAGGTTTGGGAGCAGAAGAAACACTTTAACCCAAACCATCCCAAAGCCAAAAGCCTGAATGTCGGCATTGCCAGGCTTTTGGCCTTGGAAATGTTGCCTTTCCGTCTGGTGGACACAGATGGGTTCCGCCACGTCATGGCCCTTGCCTGCCCCAATACCAGATGCCGAGCAGGCATTTCTTTGCCAGAAAAGCCGTCCCTGCCCTGGCCAGCCACGTGTCATCTAAAATTTCAAGCGCGTTGTCTGCATCTGTGGCCGGAAAAGTCCATCTGACCACCGACACATGGACTAGTAAGCACGGCCAAGGCCGCTATATCTCTGTGACAGCTCACTGGGTGAGCTGGGTGGATGTCTCTGGGGTGACGGTGGCTCTCAGGCTCGGCGCACGCTCTTCAAAACCGCAGGGATGGTGCAGGGTTCTTTCCCCCAAGGTCCTCTGGTGGCATCACGTGCCCAGAGAAACCAGGCCGTGTTGAAATTAATCTGTCTTGGAGACCGTCCACACACAGGTCAGGAGCTGTGGACGGCTCTCCGCAACGAGACCGAGCGCTGGCTGGGTGCCAAGAACCTTGTGCCAGGCAAGGTGGTGTGCGATAACGGGCGAAATCTGCTGGCCGCCCTTAAGATCGGTAGGCTGGAGCACATCCCTTGCCTGGCACATGTCATGAACCTTGTCGTCCAGAAATTTCTAAAGAGCTACCCGGGTCTGGACTGCTGCTGAGGAAGGCTCGAAGTCTAAGTTCGCACTTCCGCCGTTCGCACCCTGCTTCGTCCCGCCTGGCTGCGTTGCAGCGTCAGCTCGGCCTCCCCGTCAACCGTCTCATTGTTGACGTGGCAACACGCTGGAATTCCACCCTCCACATGCTCCAGCGATTGTGGCAGCAGCGCAATGCCATTACGCAGTACGAAGTGACACATGGCCTGACAAGCAGCGGTGCGGACCTCGGGGTGTTGAGCCACCGAGAGTGGAGGCAGGTGAAAGAGCTCTGCACCATCCTTGCCAGTTTTGAAGAAGCCACCAAAATGGTCAGTGGAAAATGCCCTTGTCAGCATGAGCATTGTGGTGATCTTAGTTCTGGAACGATCGTTGGACACTCTGAAACAACAGGTCCCGCCAGCGACGGAGGAGGAGACGGACACAGATGCGGACACGGAGCCTTTCTCTCCGTCAAATCCACAAGGCCCGACAGTTTCACAATTTCATCGGTCTTCATTAGGCAGTGGTTCGGGGTCCAGGGCTAGTGCAAGGTGGCGCATCAGCTCTCAGGGTGCATCATCTCAGGCAAGTCAGGGCCTGTGTTGAAGCTGTGCCGGAGGCAGCGGAGAAGGAGGATGAGAGAGGTAATCCTAACAACCGACGTTACTGACCTCCCTGCCTTGGATAGAGGTTGCGCGAGTTATGAGGAGGAGGAAGATGATGAAGACAGATTGCTATGCTCCTTGACCCAGAGGCTTGGAAATCAAGGCCACATCTCTCACATGATGCTTGGATGCTCCATTTTCCTCCAACATGACCTCGCATTAAGGCCATCAAAATGAACAACAGTTACTGGGTGGCACCTCCTGGATCCCCAATACAAAACAAAAACTCAGCACTTTCCTCCACCCACCCAAAAAGAGTAAAATCAGGAAATGGAGACTCATGCCTGATTGATCAACTGGAGACATCTGTTGCGTCTGCTTCATGTTCCCAAATGTCACGGTGGAACAACATCAGCGATGTACAGCAGTAGAGCGCCAAGTAGCCGTAGCGGCCGCAGCAGGCAAGGTGAGTGCAGAAGCCTAATTGGAGTGACCTCTGCAATCTTTATTTACCACTTCACCAATGCAATGCAATGCAGGGCACACATCCAACCCACGAGAGACCAGCTTAAGATCATGGTGCAACAAAAACTAATCTGCGCTCAACACCGATGTTTTTGTATGGTGTTCCGGACCCAAATACGACTTCTGGGTAATCCAAAATGGACGAATGGCCCGAGCTCGCTCGCCACCTAAAGAGGTGTTGTCCTGCCCAGCAGCCAGCGTCCATATCCTGAGCGGACCTTCAGCAACAGCTTGAGGAGTCATTACAGACTTTCCACAGATAATGTGGGATCGTTTGACGATTCATCAAGATGAAATCAGGCATGGATCCTGATATGTTGTGGCCCCAATTGCCGAGGTCACCGATTAGTTGGCCGTCTACTTCACATTCCCTTCAAACAGAAATGGTCCCTCTTGAAAAATGTTTTTTAAAATGATCAATTTCTTACTGCAATTTTATTCTCTTTTCCCAACAGTTTCATTATTTGCTGGTTTTGCTGTGAGGAGACTGTAAGACAGCAAGGTTATCATGACAACACGCGTATTCCATATACTCACTTAATCTTAAGTAATATTTCGCATTGTCAATGTGTTTAGAGGTCATGTTGCTGTGAGATACAGCTATACTATAGTCATTTTGGAAACAAAATGTGGCTTTAAGAGGCATTTCTCCCTCACAATTTTAATAGTGGCCTGAGAAGTCATATTTAATAATTTTTTGGGTCATGTAGCTGTGAGATACAGCATATCATGGTCCCCCCCCCTTTTGGCACAGGAAATTGGCTTTTAGTGTGCCTTTTCTCCCTCACAATATTTGATAGTGGCTGAGAAGCTCATATTTAAAATTTTTTTGGGGTCATGTTGCTTTGAAAGCAGCAAATAACTACAGGTCCTATTATAAAAAAATGTTGTTTCTAACATACATTTTTTCTTCACAATTGACCAAAGTGGCTCAAGGGTCATGCTTTGAATTTTTTGGGGCGTTTTGCTTTGAAAATGCAGCAATACTATAACAGTCTATTATAAAAAAATGTTGTTTCTAACAGACATTGTTCTTCACAATTGTCCAAATTGGCTCAAGGGTCATGCTTTGGAATTTTTGGGGGCATTTTGCTTTAAAATGCAGCTATACTTTTAAAAAGAACAGGTCCAGTATAAAAAATGTGTTTCTAACAACATTTGTTCTTCACATGTCAAAAATGGCTCATGGGTCATGTTTTGAAATTTTGGGGGCATTTTTCTGTGACATGCAGCTATACTACAGGTCCTATTATAAAAAAATGTTGTTTCTAACAGACATTTGTTCTTCACAATTGTCAAGATTGGCTCAAGGGTAGGTGCTGTCAAAACGGGAATAGGTGGAACGTTAAGGGACACATATTGCAAAATGACTTTTTTTGCAAATTTTTAACATAGCTATCAACCCCTGTATTGAGACAACCCTTTTAAAAATTTTAAAAAAAAGAAAAAAATACATGGGGCATCCATCCTTTTTTAAAAAAATGGTTTTCTAGAATTAAACTGCAAAAAAACCATGTACAAAAACTGGAAAAAAATTCCTCTAAATTTGTACAAGGGGGGGTACAGGAAAATTACCAGATGTAGGTTATTCAGGGGACAGGGAGTAGGGAGCACGACGGGAAAAAAAAAGTCAGAGACAATTTCCTCCACCCGTTGAGTAAAATGAAAAAAAATGCCAAAAAAAGGGGCACCTGGTGGAACAAGCGTTAACCCCACCATATTTCCAATAAAGCCAATGGCCGCACATACGGAGGGGGAACGCTACCCCGGACAGGGGCAGTCAATGTCCAGTGAAACAAAAAAGGTGGTTAAAGACTCCTTTTTTCCCCACTTTTTAAAAGTGGGGTCATGCAGGTTTTTGGGGGTCATTGTGGCCCCGGGCGGGATATCATTGTCCAGTTTAACAAAATGGGGGTTGAAAACTCCTTTTTTTTGGATTTTTAATCTGGGGGGATGCAGGTTTGGGTCAGCTGTGGGCCCCGGACAGGGATATCATTGTCCATTCAACTAAAATGTGGTTTAAAGACTCCTTTTTTTGCACTTTTTAAACGTGGGTCAACTTTTAATGGTCATACTGCGGTACAACGATAAGTTAATGTCCATTTCAACTAAAAGGGTGGTTTAAAAGACTCCTTTTTCCGGCATTTTTAATCTGGGGGTCATGCGGGTTTGGGGGTAGCGCGTTCCGGGACAGGGATTTCAATGTCCATTCAACTACAATGATGGTTCAAATCAAATCCCTTCTGGCACTTTTTTAATTTGTGGTCATGCAGGTTTTAAGGCCCATGTGGGGTGCAAGACAGGGATATGAATGGGTGTTTTTTTTTCGTGGTTTTTAAAAACCAAAATTTTTTTGCCTAAGATGAGCTTACCATTTGATGTTTTTGGATTTAATTCCACTTCTCCAACCCTTTTTTCGGTGTAAGAATAAAGGTGTTTTTGCTCTCCCATAGACTTTAATGTCATCGATCAAAAACTCTACCACTCGACTTTTTTTGTCGAGATGGCCAATAATCGTCAAATTTAATTACAAACGTCCTGCTGATTCTGCTGTTGGCCACAAGATGCTTTTTTTGAAAGTCTAACCTATTGTAAATATGATAAGGCATAGATTCTTTTTTGTCCGTGACGATCTGTGAAGCGCACCATTTTACACAGGACAGTTGGAACTGAGGGGATAACAGGGGATACACATCGAGCCCGTTTTCCCCCCTAGTTTCCCTTTTTTTCTGTAGTCTGGGAGGAAGACCCCTTTCTGTTTTGCTGTCATGAGGAAGGCATGGAGATAAATGGACATTGGCCGGGGACCCAAGTAAGGGGATGACCACCGTTAGATTCTAACTGGGCCAGAGAGGAACCCTCATCCTGAGTTTGGTATGTGCAACCCCAAAGGGGTAGCCCCAGGTCAGTAGCATGCGCCAGGCTTCTTAAATACATTCCAGGCCTTAAATTTGGGTTTAGTTCGGCCAGAGTCGGTGTCAGGCAATAAGTGAGTATTCACAAACAGTTCCAGATGGGGATATTGAAGAAGTTGACCGGTTTTTGTTAGTTTGCAACTTTTTTTCACCTTTACACTTTGATTGGTATCTGGGTTTTGGGGAATAGTGGGTAAACTAAAAAGGGTTGAAAGCTTTGTGCTACCCATGAGCGGCCCTCAACTGCACCACAAACAATTTTTCCCTTTGAAATTAATAGATAAATAATGGCCGGCCTTTCCAGTTTATAGGTAAAAATATTGTGTATCTGGAAAACATACTTTTGGTAGCGTGCTGTGTAGCACAGGGGCTTTGATCACATTCTTGTGCATGTGTTTTGGGGATTATCGAGAAGTACAAATTTGGCTGAACTCGTGTTGGAGTCGCATTTCTTGTTCGTGATTTTGCTGTATTCTGGGTTGCCCACCCCGGTACATGGCTTACATTGCCATGCTGTTTATTTTTGAAGACTGCTATGCTGTAAATCTTCCCCATTTTTTCCCCTCCCTTATTCACCGACTCTGGGGGAGGCTTTAAAAATGCTTTTTACAGTGAAGAAGAGGGGGGGATACAGACCCTTTTGGTCAGGATGACCATCTGACAACCTTCCAGAACTCCCAGGAAGTAGAGGACTGTGGTGGATGTGCTAGTGGACATGGCATTACTTGACATTTACCAGGGGCAGGACAGTAGCTCGATGGCTAGCACTATTGTCTTGTAGCATTGCGGTCCCACCATGAACAACATCTGCATGGATTTTAAAATTCTCCGTGCTTCTGGGATCCCCTGGGTTTCCAGTTTCCCTCAAATTTCCAAAAAGCAAATTGGATGGGCTCCAAGGGGGACAGGGATCAATGTGAATAATGACAATCCCTGTACAGTGCTGTAGAATCTAATAGTGCTATATAAATTAATAAAATAAATAAACTCCACTTGTTTTACACTAAAGACTATATTCTTCCGCACACCAAACCCTGTCGGTTTTAGGACATTGTGTGTGCCACAGTCTGTGCCCCTTTTGGGGGTGCGGGGGGGTTTATTTCCCCTTGGGATTGGGGCTGTATTTTTTTGGTTAATACCTGCATGAAAACCTTTTACCTAAAACAAAAAAAAAAATTTAAAAAAAAATTTAAATAAATCTTTTTTTCTCCGTCCCCCACCATTACCAAGACATTAGTTTGCAGTGATTAAAGGAGAATGCTATTGTTTATAGTCAAAAGCAGCAAATCAACATATACCAACATATCGCTAGAAGAGGAAACAGTTGTTTCCAGTTTAGGCAATTCGAAATAGGTTTACGCCCGTAAACAACAATTTTTCAAATGTTTTTTTTTTCTGTCCCAAAACACCACCATTTTTTAATCGGTCCATCGGGTTTCATTGTGGTGTCTATCATTCTGATGGGCTAAATAGCGCTGCATGCTAGATTAGTCTTCTAGTCAGATATCATGGAATCTGCAATAAAGGCTCCAAACGAGGCCACCAATGCAGATGTGAACAGAGCTGAAGGAGCCTGGACCCCAGAATGATGTATTGTAGCAAGCCTCCGGAGAGATCTGTTAGTTTGGTTTTTTCCACATAATCTTACTTGCCTGTCCCCCCCCGCATATTGAATTTAAAGAGGGCCCCCTTTGGGTGTTTGATATTTTGTTTTAGTAAACCTTGTGTTTCCCGTGAAAAAACAATTCTGGGGCTTTTGTTAACTTATTTGTCCTGTTCTTCTGTTATTCCTTCCATACATGTCTTACTTAATCTGTCAGATGGGTGTTACTAATTGGGGCTGCAACCCTGCACACATTGATTTTGTCACATGTTTTTGGGCAATGTGAATATACAGGGAATACAGGGGCCCCCCCCTAATTTTTTTAACCTCATTGACAGATTCAGTAAAAACTTTTTTTTTACAGGAAACACAAGGAAATTTCTAAAACAACAATCAGGGGTGGCCACGATCCTTTTTTAAACCCCCTTAATCCAGCATGACCTATTAGTATGTCATGGCAGTGTTAAGGGAGTATGGAGCTGACACCTGCCACTAACAGCAGAGATTAGAGTCGGCTCTGATCTCTGTTGTTTAACCCTTTAGATGCCACGATGATCGTGACTGTAGTGTCTAAGTGAATGAAAAATGGTGCTGGTCATCGTTTCTCACTCTGATTGGGACCCCGTGGTAGGATCTCAGGGTCCTGATTGGGGTTCTTGTGAAGGCTTCCATTGTTGTCATATTTTTTGTTTTACTATGTCCTGCTCTAGTAAGGCAGTGGCAAAACCGCCTTCTTTGTACACCCATTCTTGTTTTTAAAATGCAAAACGTTTTTGATCGTCCTCCCAAAGGTAAACACAATAAGGGGAGCCAGCCAAATATAAAAAAATCCCAAAGGGTTTAAATAACCCCTTTTTTCCCTTTTAAAATAAAAAAATAAAAATGTTACACTAATGGCCGACACATTCGTAGCCTGATCTGTTAAAACATGACATTATTTGTTTCACATCTTGGCTTGGGCCCCATACAGCAGTACTCCTAGTACTGCCCTCTCAGCGGCCTAACATACAACTATCTATGACATACAATTATCTCAATAACCTGTCACAACCATACATTTCCACTGTTATCTCACACTAGCTCCCACTATATTATTTCTGATCTTGACAGGATCTCCTTCTCTTTTCTCGTCTTGTCTGCTCCTCACATGAACGCCTCCAATATTTCTCCCATGCATCTCCCATACTCTGGAACTCACTATGCCAACACATCTAATTCTTTTCCACCTTTGAAACCTCCAAAAATAACCCACCCATTACCTTGAATACCTACAACTACAAAAACCTTGCGCCAACACCCATTAAAGCAGCAACCTCCCCCCACCTTTTTTCTGACCCCCCTTTTCTTTTTAAATTTTTAAGCCTTTGTGGGGAGATCCTTTTCCCCCTTACCAGTTTTTTTGCTTCTTTAGTGATGACTATTGTACTTGTTTTTGTCTTATGTCAAGTCTTGAAACCCAATTTTTCATGTACAGCGCCCTGGAATTGATAATACTTAAAAAAATTCTTGTCTGGTAACAACTGGTGAAAGTGAGTGAAATAAGAAAGCCTTATACATTGCAGATTAATTTGCTTATGTCAAATAAAGAATTCTTTGAATTGAAGGATGTTAAACTGATATTATTGTTGCAGGTCTGAATTGTTAATGTAACAAATGTTAATGGACAAAATATTTGACGTCAATAACCTTGTACTCAATGACCTTTTAACAAAAAAATATTTTGTCCACATATGTTAATACATATGAATATTGATCTGCAATCCCACTTTCCAATAGCATGTTCTAAGGTCTGCGATTGTAAGGTCAGGACAATATATAGTCCTATCATATGTTATCACATGTCATAACTTAATATAGACAGGAGCATGTGATTAATTTAAAGGGGTATTCCCATCACACTTATTACCTTTAGACTTGTCGGCAAAGATAATGAAAGATTATTACCAAATACATTGCTGTTCTGATTTTTTCTTTTTAGAGTTAAGACTAGTTGTTGTTGCCTGCTTGTTTACACAAGTTTCTCTAGTTACCAACCACCTCTCAATACTCTATCAGCCCTGGTTGGGATGGTGATGTCATTCCCTGCTGTGTCTTATCAGGAGTACAAGAAATGGTTTATATTTCTTACTGACAAACTTCAACACTTTGTGACTCTGTATCCATGTGCCCTGCTTTTAAAACTCCTGCATCTTCTCTGGAGGTAGTCCTGGATGCATGGGCTTCATTGAGGGCCCGATCCAGTAACAAGCCATTATATATGAGTCCCCTGAGGAACCCCTGTGCATCTTTGGGGGAGAAATGCGTCGGGATTTAGTGGCGAATCAATGTTTTTAAGCTAAGTATTGTTCTTGTTTACACTTAGGGCGACATGTATGAATGGGCTTTACGCCTGTTTTCTGGCGTACACTGCGCCTCCCAGCCCGAATCCCGCTGTCGGACGCAGCGTTCGCCACTTTCGGGTGCGGTCCGCATGAAGGGGCGGGCAGTGGGCGCGGTGGGGCGCGGTATAGGCGTTCCGGGGCGGGACGCGGCGCGCTCGTATAGTCCGAGTCATGTACCATCGCTGCTTGCCAAATCGCGGCGCTCGGCAGCTCCGACAAGCAGACCAGGTTTTTTTTGGTCTAAATCCTCCGGCAGAGGCGAAGTGAAGCAGGATCCGAACATGCGAGGAAGCGGATCGAAGATCGCGACAGAAGTCTCGGCGCTCCGCTCCGACAAGCAGACTTGGTCGAAATGCTCCGGCGGAGGCGAAGTGAAGCAAGAACGGAACATGCGAGGAAGCAGATCGAAGATCGCGACAGAAATCTAGGCGCTCCGCTCCGTGCAGCAGGCGTATGAATAGGAAAAAAATCGCCTTTATAAAGAGAGCTGCACGTAAAAAATACACATAATAAAAAAAACCCATCACTTTTCCAAACTCTAGAACGGCGCAATATCAACACAAATATGATATTGCAAATTCCCGGGGAAAAGACAGTAATTCAAAATCTGAAACCTATTCTCATTGGTCGGCAGAAAAAACCCGGGCCCAAAATCAGAATCGGGAGGGGACAGTGAACCATTAAAAGCTAGGGGGAAGAATTGCCCAATAAAAAAATCCCCGGCGGGATAATTCAAAATACAGTAAAAATGCTGAAAAAAGAGCTGATTGGCTGAGCTAGCGGGGTCTGGGCTAGCTCAGCCAATCAGATGGGAGCGACAAAGTCCCATTCTAGCCTATGGAGAAGTGTAGACCAATCAAAATCCAGGGCGGGATAATTCAAAATAAGTAAAAAGACAGAAAAGAGCTTATTGGCTGAGCTAGCGGGGGCTTGGCTATCCCAGCCAATCGGGAGCGCGAGCTACTTCTCCCATTATACTCTATGGAGAGATGAGCGCACTCAAATCTCGGCGCTCTCGCCCGCGCGGCATGAAGTATTAATCAACAAATTATTTTTATACAGTGTAAAAATTCTCAGATAAAGACCAGAACACTTCTTTAAAAAAAAGCAGTTAAAACCCGAAAAAACGCTTTTCGTCGCCGAGACAGGCGCTACATATGGAATTGCCATAGAGAGAATTGCCCGGGAAAGACAGTAATTCAAATTTTTTAAAGCTATTCTCATTGGTCGGCATAAACCAGCCAATCAAAAATAGGATCGACAATGTCCCATTAAAATCCTATGGAGGAGAATTGACCAATCAGAAAAGGAGCGACAGTGGCCCATTCTATCCTTTTGAGAAAAATGGCCCAAAATCATATTTCAAAGGCGGACAGTCAAAATACAGTAAAAAGGCAGAAACGAGCTGATTGGTTGAAGCAGCGGGGCTCGTCCAGCTTAGCCAATCAGAGCGCGAGCTCCCTTTCTCATAGAGTACTATGGGGAATCGAAATTTAAAAGAGGCGCCGTAATTTGGACCAATGGGAAGCGAGCGACGCTCCTATGGGTTTTTCTAATGCAATCTGGTATAAACTGGGACATGGCTGAAATCAAATTATAACACTACAAAGTTGTGCCGATGTGTATATAAAAGGAATACTAATATGTGGCTAACGAAATAAAAATTTGAAATCAAGAAAATCATGCTTATTTTCTTTTTATTTCGATGCACCCTACTATTGATCTTTGGGGTAACGAAAAAAAAAAGAAAAAAAACATGATTTTTGGACTTTTTTTATTTTTCGTTAGCCACATATTAGTATTCGTTGTATTTTAAACATCGGCACAACTTCTGTAGTGTTATAATTTGATTTCAGCATTGTACACTTTTATACCAGATTGCATTAGAAAACCCATCGGAGCGTCGCTCGCTCTCCCACTGGTCCAAATTACGGCGCCTCTTTAAAAATTTCGATTCCCCATAGAACTCTATGAGTAAGCAGCTCGCGCTCTGATTGGCTAAGCAGGACGAGCCCCCGCTGCTTCAACAATCAGCTCGTTTCGGCCTTTTTACTGTATTTTGAACTGTCCCGCGTGGGATTCTGATTGGGTTTTAAATTCCCATAGGCTAAATGGGACTTTGTCCCCTGTTTTTTGATTGGTCTAAACTTCTCCATAGCCTAGAATGGGACTTTGTCGCTCCTATTCTGATTGGCTGAGATAGCCAAGCCCCGTTATCTCAGACAATCACTGTTTTTGCTTTTTTTTAAATGTTTTTTGAACAGTCCCGCCGTGGATTTTTGATTGGTCAATCCTGCACCCATAGGTTTTAATAGTTAGTGTCACTCCTATCTGATTGGCCAGTTTCTGGCGACCAATGAGAATAGGTTTCAGAATTTGAAATACTGTATTTCCCGGGCCCTTTCCAATATCCTAATTCTTGACTTAGGATATTGGAAAGTGATTTTTTGTTTTATGTAATTTTTATTTTTAATGTTTTCAGCTCTTTTCCTGAGAATGTAGAACGCCTTTTTTAAGGCGATTTGGATTCATACTCGCACCGACCCTGTGGGAATGATTTCTCGCCCCTCCAGCCTGTCTCGCATCGGAACAGATTTTCGCCGCAGTCCCGCACGCACCTAAGTCCGCACTGCGCCCCACACACTGGCGTGGCGCGGCGGACTTTACCCCGCATGTATGAGGGGACTTCCTTTGGGCGGCGAATCTTCGGCGCAGCGCCCCACAGCGCCATGTCCCCCGCACTGTGCCCCACGCATGTGAGGGCGGCGGACTTTTCCCCGCATGTATGACGCACTACCTCGGCGGACAATCTCAGACCGCAGCGCCGAACTTCGCCTCTTTCCCGCACTGGCCCCGAAAACGCTGGCGAGGCGCGGTGGACTTTACATGATATGTATGAGCACGGCCCGTCCCCGACATAAATCAGGCGCAGATTCCGCCGGGAAACTGGCGGAAAACGGCGCCTCGACCCGGCGAGCTTCATACATGTGGCCCTTAGTGTTCTCTTTGTCCTCTAAATTAGATATCTATTGTATACAATTTTCATTGTTTATTTACAGGTAGTATATTAATAGGGTAAGTCATCGTTGGATGGGGCCGTCCCTTTTGGGGCGATGACTCCGTCTTTTCTGTAGGTGTTGTTGTAGGGTTGCAATAGGGTGTTGCTACCTTTTTGAAATAGGAATGTACCTGGGGGCATGAGTCCAGAGTGAAGGGGGATAGGCCATTTGCCACCCTTGTTTTTCCTGTATGGGGAACATTATGTGTATTATTTGCGTAATATTGTGATATTATTGTAATGGGATTGTGTTTTTTTATAAAAGAATTATTAAAAGTAAAATTTTAGAGTAGGGTCTTTTGTTTCTTTCTGTGAGTAAACCTACTGCATCACCAATTTCCCTCTAACAAGCCCAGCTAGGAATAGCATAGCTGAAATGTCAGTCACTGCTGTAGAACCATCAAAAGCCTAAGCTGAAAGTGGGAGCCTAAAGCTATCTTAGAAGAGCAGGCTCCGTGAAACAGCCATAGGGGAAAACCTCTTTAATGATGACTCCAAAATATATGTTATACAAGTTATGCTGGTTTCATGCACTGCATTTTTTGGAAAGGTATCACTATAGTTTATGGTGCAGTTTTCCCCCTCCTTCTAAAATATTATCTACATTACTGCTGCCCTCTGGGGTGGGCCTTGAGACAATGATAGACTAGTTGAGTATAGACATGGGGTTCAAACCATCATCAAATTTATGAATGATTGGTTATCCCACTGGTCAATAAATCATTCACAAAATGTTGGTACAGTAAAAGAAGAAAGCCCTTTATAATGGTCATAGTGAAATTAGAATCTTAAGAACCTAAACATTGCAAGTAATAACTTGTCTTATTTGTAAGTTGAACAAAATAACATAATAAATTATTGTAACTATACTTCTAGCAGCTATAACTACTACTCATTGGAGAAAGGGACCCACTGAATTTTGATTTTGGCTTTCATTTGGGCAGGCTATTTGCTAAGTAGCAGCAGTATTCATGATGGCTGCTCTTGTAAACATTAGTTATGCTGATTTGCATTATTGCAGCTCATTTCACTTGCAACCAATTAATGAGTATGCAGAGTGTAGGGCACAGTAGAGTGAATTTGGATGACACAGCTTCTCCCCCCCCCCCATTCCCCGGCTTGGTACCACTCACATTACGTTGCACATTACTGTACAACGCTCCCATGTGGGCACTGACTGCGAGTGTAACAGAAGCCACTCTTTGCTTCACTGGTGAGACGGTGGCTTTCCACCCCACCCCAAGCTGGGGTGAGTGCAGAAGACAGTGTCTTCTGGAGTTTAAACAATTAGGCGCCATGTCCCCCTCTATGGGCCCACATACAATACATATATATATATCTCAAAAAAATTGAATATTATTGAAAAGTAAAGGGGTTCTCCAGGACTATCCTTTTATATGTTATAGGGCACACAAGTGTATTATATTAAACCTTGTAATTCATACTGTAACAAATTATTTATATCTATTATCTTTTCAGTGATATTATTCTAATTCTTTTAGATGAACTAGTATGCGTGTGTGTGTATGTATGTGTATATCCAATATCCAATATCCAATCCAATATCAGCAGCACACTACTAGCACTAAAAACTATCGAAAAGAACATAGGAATTTTTGGATAAGCATTTTTGCTACTTAGAATACATTAAACATGTTTGAGGTTCTTAGTTCACATCTTTGATCAAGACTGCTTAATACCACCTGCCAATCAGCATGGCGACCTACATACAGGTGGAAACCTACTCTATTGTCACCTCTCTTGGTGCCTATTCAGACCTCCACACTTCAGGTAGAGATGATCACAGCCACAAGCTGCTCTGCGTTGA
Organism: Phyllomedusa bahiana; assembly: GCA_025379985.1. Classification (NCBI taxonomy): domain Eukaryota; kingdom Metazoa; phylum Chordata; class Amphibia; order Anura; family Hylidae; genus Phyllomedusa; species Phyllomedusa bahiana. The sequence goes on from JAODAL010029785.1 coordinate 19,453, forward strand.
TTTAAAAGCCTGTGAAGGTTGGTGGTGTGCAGAAAAACAAAAACAAAGAGGGGGCAGCCACTCCCCCATACAAACAGTCTAGAAAACAATATTTGTTCCGCACATCCCAAAAACTTTTTTTTAACAAAATGAGCATAGGTACACACTAGTGTGGCAGTAGCATACAGACACAATCCAATATCAGCAGCTCACTATTAGCTAAAAAACGCATAGGAATTTTTGGAAAACCATTTCTGCTACTTAGAATACATGAAAATTTTTGAGGTTCTTAGTTCACTTTTTTGATCAAAGCTGCTTAAGCCCACCTCCCAATCAACAAGGTGAACTCAATACAGGTGGGAACCTACTCCATTGTCACCTCAATTTTATCCCCTGTATTTTGAACAAGACAAATAAAGAGTTGGCTGTGGGCATTTGTTTCCATGCAACAGGAGAGAGGTCTAATGGCAGAAACCAGGTGAATCGAATACCGCAGTAAAGGGTCAGCCCATTCACTTCAGTTTTACTGATATACTGTATATTAGAGATATATAAAGGTTATCTAAGAGGAATATTGGTAATATCAAGCTTAAGTCACAAATATGATACATGCTATAAAGTATTTTTTCATATACTGTATTTTCTCACTATGTTTTCAAACATATAGTTTTAGTAAACTTTCAATAAGCTAGCACACTAATAAACATCACTATTCTCATTTGAATATTTGTTTTAGGAATATTATCAATTTACATTAAAATATTAGATCCCCACCAATATCAAACATTGATAGCCTGTTTTAGTGTAAGATATCTATGTTTAACATCTACCAAACCCTTTTAAGTGCATTTGAAAAAGTTGGATTTTTCAGGGACATTTGTGTCTCAAATCCCTAACACACAGACGTTCTCCAATCTGGCCTCCCATTATTAAGGGTTACATAAGGTATACTTGTGGAATTGAGCCTGAGGGCTCTATAATAACAACTTCTGTTCACGTTTAGTTTTGAATTATCATTGACCTAAATCGAGCAGTCCATGATATCTTGAAGCACATCTTTTGTTCTAAGTTGTCTAAATAAGTCAGTAAATCCCATAGGAATGCTAAATGAAGGCAGTGTTTACTTTTTGAAAGGGCCCTTTTTTTCACGGCTTATTTGGCGTTTTTTTGGCGAGGTTTTTGGAGCGTTTCCACTACCAAAAACTCGCCTGAAACACGCGTCTTCAGAAGAGGTTTTAGAGGTGTTTCTCGGCAAGGTTTTGGATGAGGTTTTCACCCATAAAAATTAATAGCCTGGACAAAAACCGTGGCTAAAACCGTGCCGAAACCGCGCTGAAACTGCGCCAAAAACTGCACCAAAAATGCGCCTAAAACATGCTTTAAGAATTGACATGACACTTCTTTTTCAGTTTTTTCCCAAAAGAAAGAAATTAAAAACCTTGTTGTGTTTGAACTACAACGAGGTTTTACATAGGAATCAATGCAATGAACTGAGGGCATTTTGGAAGCATTTTGGACGCGGTTTTGGGCAAGGAAACGCTCCAAAAACCTCGTCCAAATAAGTCGTGTTAGCAAGCTCTCATAGCTTTTATATACAATCAATTGACAAACAAAAACCATTGATGACTACACACCTCATTGTCAAAAAAATAACAATACAAAAGAGGGTAAGTATTGGGCAAGTAGTCAAGCGCTCAGGCTGCTTTGTAATTCATATAAAAATATAAATTTAATTCTTTTTTTTTTAAATTATAAAGAAAGTATAAAAAATAATAAAAAAAAAAACAGGGTGACATGTACAGTGCATTCATAATTTACATACAACACCAACATAAATAAATATGCACTGCATAAACATTGAACTCTTTAAATATATCCCTTGTGGAATCTCAATATAATGATATAATTAATAGATAAATTGAAAAAAAGTACCAAGTGCACAAATTCATCAATCAATAATAACCAATTTTGATGTCACCTAAAACAATTTAAGCACTAGTGAATAAGGAATTTATCCCTCACCATATCTTAAGACCAATCGTTTTGACACTGTGATTACTACAGGGTTTTACTTATTATTTGATGCAAATGTACTGTACATTTTCAAACAGTCCAAAAAAAATGGAAATTTTCTTTTTCATTTTCTAGATAGGGGCCTTCCAAAAAAGGATAAATTCCGGTAGAGCAATGCATAATGGCACTTTCTGTAATTTTTTGTCATGGTAGAAAATTATTTAAGCAGTTATAGAGGTTGTATCTAAATAAGACAAGTTTTTCTTCAATGTATTGCATTAGGTTGGGGCTACATTGAGGCCTGGTACACAATCACCCCAAATTTTGCTATGCGGGCACAAGTTTTTTCCCGTAAAGCGTAATTTTACTAGCAAATTTTGCCCTTTGCCAGTGTCTGGGGCTGGGTTTCATAATTTCATGCACCTGCCAGAGTGTTTGATCCCAGCCTGGGTTTTTTGCTGGCTAACCGATTGTTTTAACAAGGGCAGAAATATAATTGGGATGCAATTTAGTAAATTCATTGGTTTATCCCAATAGTTATAAAATAGTCAATAGAGCTACAAAAATACCAGTGCAGCTTGGGCTTCACTGCAGCCACTTATAGGACTCGGTAGTCTTGAGCCATATTCGGCGGGAGCCAGTGGGGTTCACTGAACTGTCAGCGTTGAATAGGGGATTTTGCAGGGGGAAAATGGTTCTTTGTTTTTCTCCCAGGTTCCCCTTTTTGGGTAAATTTTTTCTATAATCTTGAAAAACCTGTTTAAGTCATTGTGAAAAGAGTGACTGAAATTTCCCCTGCTTTTCCCTCTGACCAACATATTCAAAGGTTCATCTTATTAATTTTTTTAAGTTTGTTAAGTTTTAAGATGTGTATTCACCAGTTGTCTTGAGAAACCTGTCTTATATCATGATGAATGTTGCAAATCCAATTAGTGGAGTCACATAGGCCCTTATATGCCTCATTTTGGGCACTGGTTTTATTATTAGCTCTGCATTAACAATATTAGCATTATTAGCAGCAGGAAGTATACTAAATTTAGGAACTATGGAAGAACCACACTAAAAAGTTCCTGGGGTTTGGGGCACCTGTGGGTGAGCCCCCCAAAGGCTATGAGTAAAACAAGAGATGGTTGCTCCAAATAACTCTGCTTCACCCAAGCAGATGCTAGAACTGTTTTGGGTTCAGAAGCTGGGTAATCCCTTTAAAAAGTGGAATCCCAGTAAGACTGTAGACAGGTTTGGAATGGTCCATGCTTGAAGCTCTGAGAAAATGTCTTTACCTGGAGACATTGAAAATAGATCTTTTGGCACAAGTGGGGTGGGAGTTTGACTTGGGAGTATGAATCACCCTGAGTTGTACTCTGCACAAAGCAGTTTTTTTTGGTTTTGGGCGAGTGGGCTAGAAGAAAAAATAGCCAAATGCTGGGTAAACCAATTTCTAAAAATTTGACTTAGATGTAGAGAGTATCCAAGGGGGTCTGTAATGGGAGCACAGTTCTCGTCTTGAAAGGGCCCAAATGAAAATTTTTCTCAGTTAGCTTGTTGTACAAAAAACTGTTACTTCCTTATTATGTCACCACCCAGCATATGTGCCTCTCTTTAAGAAACATAATGAAAAAAAGGTTGTTGCTTGCACTACAGAATTGGATCCACAACATTTATCACAGGAGGGACAGAATAGAGTAGAGTGCTCATTGAATTAATGGCAGCAACAGCTGAAGCAAGCATATAATGTAATTATTCCTTCTCACTCCAAGGTGGTTATTTTGTCTTAAGAGACCAGTAAGAATTCACCAAATATAGGGACATGATTAGGTCTAAGCCACTTTTAGTATAGATAGAGATCTGGTATGCATCTACGGTAATTCATTAAGTTCATGCTGGATACATCCATGGTCCACCCCCGCTCTCTTCTCTCAGTCCTGTCTACTAAGCTGCCTTGTTGTATGCAGTAACAACACCCTCGAATCTCTGCCATTTTACTTACAAGGTAGAAGAGGGAAGGGGTCCTAGGACGCACCCGAATAAAATTGAAGGGAAATTAATGGCAGCCAGGGGTTCTGTACAATAGAGAAAGGCTGTGTGCAAAAGTGGAGTAGGAACTAATGTTTGGGGTCTTCTATCTTAGCATAGGCCCATCAAGGGATTCACCGGCTTCCTTGTGGGTCAGTCCAAGCCTAAAAGCAATAGTGAGATTATAGAAATAAGTTCTCTAATTGGTATTATTTTTGAAAATAGAGGTTTTGCAGGAAGACAGCATTTCTATTAAATGACACATTGTAGCTCTGCAGAGAAACTTAGATGTGACTCAGATCCTGCCTCTACACACCACATTATGAAGAATTAACGATTGCATTGTGTTACATTGTTGTTATGTAAATGACATGCGTATGCAGAATGTCCTAACATTGCACATTTTCCGTATTCATTGTTTGCTGAACTTTTGGTCTGTTGATGGTGACTAATTCTTCATTCCCTGCAAAATCTAAAGCCCTATCTCAGCAGCATGGCACATTTAAACTCACTTATTTCCTGTCTGTAAAATCTTGACTTAATATCAGCAATATATCTGCATCATACATGACACAATGAAAGGTCAACTATGGGATAATATATTTGGCTTCTAAATGATGTATATTTGTTCTCTGTTATTAAGGAGCCTAAGGTCTAGTTGATCCTGAGGAATTGTTCTCATATCTACAGGGTAGTTAATAATCCATAGGATGTAAGTATAAAACATTGGTAAAAATAAAGGCTGAAAATTTGGGATATGTCTAGTATAAATGCACAGGACTGTGGAGCACCTACCTTAAATACAAGAATACATGTGCTTCCATCCAATGATTTCTAAAGGACTTTTCCGACTTCTAATTATGGTCTTCCATACAATGGACTGTATGAAGTTAATTGGGTAGTTCGGCAATTCACGATGTTATAAAAATGGGTAAGAATGGTTTAAAACAAGTCATACTCACCTTAGTGATCTCCTAACACTCTTTTCTACTGTGCCCTAGGTCCTGCTGGTTTTTATACTCTCTGGTCCCTTTTGAAATAGACATTTAACTGTTGTTACCAATTAAATTAAATGGCTCCATGGAGGAGTTGAATCATAGCATGTACTGAGTTGGGTGATTAAATTATCCTTTGTTTGATTTTTGGTGGTGCTGCTTTATTTGCTTTTGTTGCCGCCAATTAAATACTGGACTGTCAGGACTGGTGAAGTGCCAGAACAAGAATGATTGGGAATCTGCTTTGTTTTACTAAAGACCATTGGAAAGTGAAAAATACTCATCTAGTCTTTGTTCCCCCACAGCATGTATTCCAGCCCCCTGCTTCAAAATGAAGTGGGCAGGCAGACCCTGGTTATGCCTACTTGCTCTAGTCTGGAAGGCTGTGGTGATGTTTCTGACAGATTCTGGACCTCCCTACTGCCACTGGAGGTGGAATGAAAGCCACAACAACATCTTTTGCATGACCACCACAATACTGGCATCTAAAAGTTCTCACCTTATATCCAAATTGACTGTTCTATCAGATAATCACGTAACAATTACTTGCAGATTTTAAATTCACCTCTTCTGTCTAGATAATAATAAAAGATACAAATTGTATTCAGTTATTGTCTTGCTTTATCTGTTTCTGTCAAATCAATCAACATGGTCTAAGTTTCTGCTTCAAAAAGATCAGTCACCTGGCTTCCCCAGACTTAAGCGGTTGACTCACTACAAGGATTGCATTTTATGTTAATGATCTTGCAAAAACAAGTCACTTTGCAACATATGTCCATTAACAGTGTCCTACCTATTCCGAGATATTCCCTCTTGTATGGGCTGCATCAGCTCCTCAGGTCGCTATAGCTACAGACCTGTTTGATCTATCCTGATAGGTTGCCAGCACTGGTTAGTATAGCTACAGACCTGGCTTCTACTGCAGCCTTGTGGAAGCCAGTAAAAATTCCCCTGAATTCAAAATTAAACAGGACTGAGGTAAGATGAATCAATGTAGTGAGACAACCCTTTTAAGATATCTAAATTTTTAATGTTACATCTCCCCAAAAAATAATCAATGAAACTCTTAACAGCTGTATCCATGTAGCAATATTCATTTCTAAGTGTTTACTGAGGCCATATAAAAGCTAATGATAGTAATAGGATGTCTGATACTACCTTCAGGCTTACTTAGGTGCTGCTGACACCAGCTTCCAGGTTTCTTCCGGGCAAGACTCATCATGGACTGAAGAGTGTAATCTATTGCAGTTTTAAAGAAAAAAACATCTTGACAGAACCAATAATATCAATGGTATCTGTAATAGTCAGAATAGGTTTTGACTTAGAAAACATGGCTGCTTTCTTCAAGAAATGGTACCCCACCTGTCCATTAGAAGTGTCTGGTATTGCAGCAAAACCATTAGACTAGGTTCACACGGCTTAATTGCGGGACGTAATTAGGCCCTGCAATTACGCCGTATGGGCCGGGGGGGGGGGACCGGGGGGGGGGGGGGAGGGGGGCCGACGCCGAGCCGACCCATAGACATTCATTACCAGCCGCGTTACACCGTGGAATTCACATGTAATTTTTTCCCACCTCGGCCTATTGTGCGAGCGGGGAGAGGAACTTACCCAATTTTCTCTATAGAACTGTGGATTACCTTTGTTATAGGACTATTCACCCGTAATTTGCGCACACCGGGCTAATTAGGCGGAATACATCCAGGTTTAAGCGTGTGAACAGGCCTTTTTGATTTGAATCGACGAGCAAAAATACCCTAAACCGTGGACCGTGTGCAATTTTGGAAAAGCCCATTGTTTTTATTCCAACAATCCCCACTGACGCAAACAGATTCCAGTGATGTGATCAGGACCACTTATTTTTTTAACTTTAGACTTCAATAGTCTGTCCACGAACGACAACAAATCCTTCTTTTTAAGTTCTTTTCAGTCAATCAAAGTGTAAAAAAAGAACCAAATGGCACCAATGTGAACAAAGGTGTAGGGGACATAGTAAAATTTTAAAGGGTTAACCCCACCTGACAACTTTGGGACATTTAAAAATTCACCAAAACCCTAAACTTTTTTCTAAAGCGCAACAGAGAGGCATGGTAAAAATTTAGTATCCCTCTGGTGGACCAGAGCCTTGCATGTATTACATGGAATGCATGTAATGTTACAATTCTCCTAACAGGGCCAAAACCTGGGCAGTTATGGTTTTCTTTAGAGATTATAGCTGATCACCGGAGCCAGTATTCAACTGTGTACTGAAACAGCTGTTTTCAGATGAGTATCATAAGGGGCAAAACTAAAATTCCTAGGGTCCTGTAGCATAGGCTGTAGATGGGCCCCAACACCTAATGATAGAAAATAAATGCAGCAACGTAAGTAGCAATAATTTGGATAAAAAATTTTCCAATTAATGACAACATATCCCGCCATAAAAGAAACCACAAATTATTTTTCCATAAAAAGTTGAGTTCGGGAAACCGAGTGTGCCCCATTGACCTTGGAGCCCAGTAGTTACGCCTATGAGTTTCAGGTCATCTCTTATCCCATTTCCATTGCAAGGCTCAGTGAGTCAGATGTCAATAAATGTTGCTGCAGGGTCCTAATTTATTTATTATGAGCCTATCAGAATTATTTAAAATTTAGGGGGGCAACTAATGATTTTATAAATTCCACACACTGCTCTGGTGCTTCCCTAATGTGTAAACATTACCCTTTTGTGCCTGACATTGGTTCTGCATCTATTTATAAAGGTATTTAGTATTTAAATAATTTATCACAGTGAAGTATAAAAAAAAAGGGTCGTTGAGCCAGGAATTTATTCTGATTGCCAGATTGGAGTCGGGAAGGAATTTGTTTCTCCTAAAATGAGGACAGTTGGTTTCTACCTCATGGGAGATTTTTGCCTTCCTCTGGATCAACACTATAGCACAATATTCTTAACTGTATGAGTGTCTGTCTTTTTTCTGCCTTACAAACTATGTATTGATACAATATCATCTGTATTTGTGTCCTCTTATTCTGTAGAGTCCTTTTCTACAATGTTAAATGTAATCACAGGCAAAGTTATCACTTCTGATAGCCCCTTTAGGAAAACTCTGTCCAATATCCGTCCAGCCATAGTGATTTGTCTGTTTTTCTATTTGGGCATAAATAGAAGGTTGGTGTAGACTCAGATGCTGGGCAAAATGGGTGTCTTTAGTACCCTCTGCAAGAATAAATGGGGTTGTCACAACTGGACATATGGAGGCACAGAGGGAAGGTGTTCTACTCGAGATGTATGCTCAAGATTAGTGTTGAGCGATTATTATCGACAAAGTTGAAATCGGCACGGTTTTTATGGTGATCGTTTTTTTAGATCTGACGATTATTTTAGGTTAAAATCTGTGCAAAATCTATTAAAGATCGCGCCTTTTTCGGCGCTTCTGTTATTTTGGCGGCCAGCAAATCAGAGTACAGAATAGATAGCCGATTGGCTGGAAAAAAATCACTGACATCGTTTTACATAGAATCAGCGTTCCTGTTCAGCCTCAGTCGTCTCTCAGCGTCTAAGAGCAGAAGGACGTGCGCTCTGCTTGTGTCTCCAAACAGCTCAGCGAAATTATTAATTTCTTCACAGTGAAAACATTACTATTAGTGTGATCCTACGATTTTAGTTAGACTAGAGAATGGAAGATATTATATAGTTAGGTAGAGCATTTTCAAAGGAGCATTCTACTGCTGTAAGTCACGGGGGGTGGGAGGGGGCAGGGAGGGAGGGGGAGGGGGGGGCCCCTGCGGGCGACACCAGACAAGCCTCTTAAGAATATGGATAAAGTTCACAAAGACTCTAGTGTAGACATTTGCAATAGCTTTATTATTAACAGTTTTCTATTGAAATATTTCCTGGATATTTGGGCAGACTGTACTAATAGGTTACACATCTTTTTCTAGTAACTGCAGGTTACTCTTTGTTAGATTGCCAAAAAAAAACTCCCACTTTTATATTCAGTATAGATTTCAGATTGGTGTTCATTATTTCTTCCAATTTGCCCCGTCAAGATTTGTTGTATTCACCTTGTACTTAATTAGAATCCCAGCAAGGTCAGCACAGTGATGTTAAGGGGCACAAAAACCTTGTAATAAATCCGAATCAATATTTCTGTTACGTGTTTTTGGATATTTGCCGCACTACAGCTGTGTTCATTGAGGCACTTGCATCTTAAATGTGAATTTACTGCAATTTTTTAGTCACCACAGGTGAATTGATAGGTGCCAAAACATACCGTTTTATTATAGCCGAATACATTACAGATACATGTTTTTTTGCACTTTGCCCAGTCCAGATTTGTTGATAGAGCCCAATTGCAGTTAAATTTTAATCCAGCAATATTGTGTGTTACCCAGGTGAATTGATAGGTGCCAAAAAATACTTTTATTAATCCGAATTACATTAAAGATAACTGTGTTTTTTGACTTTGGTGCACTACGGCTTTGTTCATTGGAGGCACCTTGCACTTAAATGTGATTACTGCACTTTTTTAGTCACACAGGTGAATTGATAGGTACCAATAAAATCCTTTTTATTTCGGAATACTTTACAGATAGCGTGTTTTTTGCACTTTTGCCAGGTCCAGATTGTTGATAGAGCCACCTTGCAGTTAAATTTGAATCAGAATTGTGTAGCTTTCACAGGTTATTTGGATAGGTGCAAAAAATTACCTTTTATTATCCGAATACATTATAGATACGTGTTTTTTTGACCTTTGGTGCACTACAGCTTTGTTCATCGAGGCACAGTACACTTAAATGTGATATACTGCAATTTTTAATAGTCACCAAGGTGAATTGATAGGGGCCAAAAAATACATTTTAATATCCTAATACATTACAGATACGGGTTTTTTGCACTATGCCCAGTCCAGATTTGTTGATAGAGCCCACCTTGCACTTAACTGTGATTACTGCATTTTTTAGTCACCACAGGTTGAATTGTAGGTTGCCCAAAAAATACCTTTTATTATCCGAATACATTAACAGTTACGTGTTTTTTGCACTTTTGCCCAGATCCAGATTTGTTGATAGAGCCACTTGCAGTTTAAATTTGAATCCACAAATTGTGTAAGTTACCAAGGAGTGATTTGATAGGTGCTCAAAAAATACTTTTATTATCCGAAGAAATACAGATAGTGTTTTTTTGACTTTGGTGCCACTACAGATTTGTTTCATTGAGGCATCGTACACTTACATGTGAATACTGCAATTTTTTAAGTCACCACTGGTGAATTGATAGGTGGCCAATAAAAATACCATTTTATTATCGAATACATTAACAGATACGAGTTTTTTGCCTTTTGCCCAGTCCAGATTTGTTGATAGAGCCACCTTGCAGTTAAAATTTGAATCCAGCGTATGTGTAGTTTACACAGGTGACTTGATAGTGCAAAAAATACCTTTTATTATCGGTAATCATTACAGATACGTGTTTTTTTGACTTTGATGCACTACAGCTTGTTCATTGATGCACCTTGCACTTATTGTGAATACTGCAATTTTTTAGTCACCACAGAGTGAATTGATAGGTGCCAAAAAAAATACCTTTTATTATCCGATTTACATTACAGATACGTGTATTTGTTGACTTTGGTGCACTACAGCTTTGTTCATTGAGGCACCTTGCAATTTAAATGTGATACTGCAATTTTTTTAGTCACCACTGGTGAATTGACAGGTGCCAAAATATACCTTTTATTATCCGAATAACATTACAGATACGTGTTTTTTGCACTTTTGCCAGTCCAGATTTGCATTCAAACGGCTTTATTTAAGAAATACTGACATACAGGAAACAGAGACTTGGAAGGTCTCAACAATGAAATAACATAGTGCTAAGTAAGTAATATGCGAGATATACAACAGGTAAGTGACATCAAACATGATGTGCAAAAAAAAAAAAAAAAAAAAAAAGCAATATAGACAGAAATACCTCATAATTATGAGCAAAACAGCTTGTCTACAATAAAACAAAAACATAACGAAAAAGGGTAACTAAAATGGGACCCTGTGACAATTCAATACTGGACTCAAAAAAATAATATTTCATAACGAGAAGGAGTAAAAGTAAAGTGCTAGAAAAAAAAAAAGGGGGGGAAAGTAGAAGGGGGAATAATGTTGGGGCGCAGAATTATTACGAATAGTGCGGAGACCCAGGTCTCAATAGCCATCTAATCACCTAAGGTAGTTAAAACTCGAAAAGTACAAAGTACAGGGGAGGATTGAAAGAATGCCAGGGTGTCACTGTTTTCTGCCATTGCCGTGTTTGTCTGTCAGAGGTCGCCAAGAGTTCCTCCATATGACAAATGTGAGTTACCTCCAACATCCACTCCGCTATAGTGGGCGGGTCAGAGGATCTCCAATGTCTGGGAATGACCGTCTTGGCTGCCTGAAGAAGATGGCGCAACAATGAGCCTTTGTAAGTGGACATCGGCATATTAGACATAAAAAGAAGGGCCGCTGCAGGGCTCCTCGGGAAACTCAAGCCCGTAACTTTCCTACTAATGTCGTAAACCGTATCCCAAAACCCCTGTAGGGCCTGGCAATCCCACCAGACATGTACCATAGTCCCCATGCTCGTCCCACAACGCCAGCAAAGGTCCGGCACTGACGGGAACCATTGGTGAATCAGAACAGGGACCCTATACCACCTAGAAAGAACTTTGTAGCTCGTTTCTTGTGCTTTGGAAGCTATAACTGCTCTGTGGGTAAGGGTAAAGCACCGGTGCCATTGATCACGCGAGAAGGATTTACCCAGTTCCGTCTCCCAAGCCCTACAGTAAGGTGGGAGAGATGTCATATGGGCAGCGGATAACTCTTTGTAAATAATAGAGATAGCGTGTCTAGGGGGGGTACGTAATAGACATAGCTGCTCAAAGGGCGAGAGGGGTCTTGTGAAATCCACTATGTCCTTTATAGAGGTAAAAAAATGTCGGAACTGAGCATATTGAAAAAAGGAGGGCGGGTTGTCGGACACCTCCGCGGGGAGAGAGCGGAACGGGACAATGTTGGATCCAAGAACAAGATTATATAATCGCAATGGGTTACATTTAGAACCCCCCAAAAAGAGAGGCACTGCCAGGCCTGGAGGGAACGCAGGGTTATCAGTAATAGGAAGAAAAGGCCCAGATCGGTCAATGAGGTTATGAGAAAGCTTATAAGTCACAATTGTATTGAGGGTATGGTTAGTAGTAAAAGACGAAGGATATTTATTACCTAAAGAACAAGTCCAGATCCAGGGGAGGGACGCCAAGGACAGAGGGCACACTGCGCCCGCCAGTTGAACCCACAATTTGCTGCTTCCCGAGCACACCAGGTCAAGAATCCTAGAGTATGCGGCTGCCATATAGTATTTTTTACAGTCCGGGAGGCCCAGACCTCCAGAACTTTTATGTCTGGTTAGGACATTAAAAGCTAGCCTCGGGCGGCCGGAGGGCCAGATAAAGGCCGTAAAGAGGCGTTGAATCCTCTGCCAGAAGGAGTTAGGGATGTGTACTGGGATGGTCTGAATTAAATAAAGTAAACGGGGTAGTATGGTCATCTTAAGAATATTAACTCTCCCGAACCAAGAAAATTCCCTCCTGCTCCAGCCTTCCAAATCAGAAGAAATTTTCCGAAATAGTGGCTCAAAATTGGAGGTAAAGAGCTTTGAGAGGTCCCTGGGAATCTTGATACCTAAGTAGGCGAGGCCACTCTGTGGCCAGGCAAACGGAAAAGAAGATTTGAGCAGTCTAGTGTCAGCTAGGGAAAGATTTATACCTAAGGCCTCGGACTTGGAGATGTTAACTTTGAAATTTGACCAAGAGCCAAATCGCTCCAACTCGGACATCAGCGCCGGCATCGAGGTCAAAGGGTCCGTTATGTAGACCAAGAGATCATCGGCGAAGGCTGAGCACTTGTACTCCCATCCCCCAATCGTCACTCCCCTGATGTCCGGATTGGAACGAATGGCGGCCATTAAGTTTTCCATCACCAAGACATACAATAGAGGAGAAAGGGGACATCCCTGCCGAGTACCATTATGGATGGTAAAGGGGTCGGATAACGAACCATTAATTTTAAGTTGGGCCGAAGGGAGGTTATACAGGGCCATGACCTTGGAACAAAAAGACGGCCCCATCCCCAGACGCCGAAGAGAGGCCAGCAATGAAGACCAAGAGATTCTGTCAAATGCCTTCTCGGCGTTTACTGAGGGATAGGGCCTTCAAGGGATCCGGTGGGCATAATGGAGCGTGGTGATAATATTCAGCGTTTTCAGAGTGCTGTCGGGTCAACTCCCTCGGGACAAAACCACTGCGTTGGATGTATCAGGTCAGGTAATAGTGGCGTTCGCCTGTTTGCTAAGCAATTTAGCATATATTTGTAGTCAACGTTCAATATGAAATTGGACGTAATAGCAGCACAGCGGGAGGGGATTCCTTTACCGGTTTTTAAGGATTACGCGGACATGGGCTAGAGTCGTTGTTTGGGGGCAAGAAAAGGAAGGTTGTCGAAGAAATAGAGTTAAAAATGCTAATAAGCTGGGAGAGAGAAGATCTGGAAAAGATCTTAAAGAATTTATTCGTGAAATCCATACGGTCAGGGATCTTTCCCCCCGGAAGGGTTTTGTTAACCGCAGAAAGTTCCTGGCAGAGTAAAGGGACTTCTAAGTCGAAAGACAGAAGAGCAAATGTTTCGACAGGACTGAGGGGGGATATCTAGGTCTGAGCATTAGGTTTCCTCACTGTCTGAGGGGACAGGGGGGGGGGGATACTACTTGTAAGTTGTTATAAAGCATCGGAGTAAAGAATGGAAAACAGTTTTAATTTCTGGGGGTCGTGTGTACAAAGTGGCCCTCTGCTGTGTCTTTAATGCAGGGGATATGTGACTCGAAATTGTTTGGCGAAGTGCACGTGCTATAAATAGGACCGTCTTGTTCCCGCATACTCGTATAAATCTGCTTAGCGGCTAAGTTTGCAGAAGAAAACCACGACGTCATGGAGAGTTCAAGGAGGCGTTTATCCTCTAATCTGTTCCAGAAGGATCAGCCGGAATCGGGGACAGAGCGCTTGGCTTATGGACTAAGTTCTCAGAGTAAGTTTACTCCACCGCTGCGAGGTGACCTTGAGTTTGAAGGCTGCTCTTCTTTTAGACCGTCGTCGTGCTATGATCAGGGGTTACCTCTGAGCACACACTTAAGCGCTTCCATTCGTACACTCGGGGGAGGAGGGGTATCATGAGGAATGATCTGATTGGAAGTGTTTGTCATGAATGGGCGGGGTGGTTTTGTGTGGGGGTTCTAAGCCACACACACAGTATTCTGGAGTAAAGACTCATTGGAGTCGCAGGACCAGCACCGGTTTCGAGAGAAAGAGGGAGGAACAGAGAATTTTCAGTAGAGCCGGGAGAATTTGCTGACAGATTTATATTGCCTAATAGGTGGAGGAACACCATGTAGGGAGCTGGGGAGATCAATAAGTAGTCAATTCGACTGTATGGAATTATGTGGGGTCGAGTAAAAGGAGTAGTTATAAACAGGGTTTGCTGTACACGCCAGGCATGCATTAACTGAAACAGAATTGAGAAGTTGTTCCTGATCTGCTTAATAGTGCGATACGAAAGGGGCTGATTATCCCTGTGGAGTTATCATGGGTTGGGTCGAGGCGTCACAATAAAGTCACCCACCAAAACCATGCTTACCCTCACCAAAGGGAAGCACTCTATCAATCGTGAAAAAGACCACTGTCCCTGATTAGGGGCATAAAAATTAATAAGAGTGAAAGTATGATCCTCGATCATGATTGAAAGGATAACGTACATGGCAAGGGAGGTTCTACTGGCAATCTATGGAACCTGGTGCGCTATTGATCTATGTATGGCAAATGGCACTCCCCTGGATTCTGGACTCAGGTTATTGGCACAGAACATGAGGATAGTATTTGTTACGACAGGACCAGCAGCGTGACTTTTAAAAATGTGTCTCTAGAAAGAAAAACAATTTGAGCCTTTGTTGTGAAAGTGGTACAACACCTTGAGCCCTCTTTTCGGGGGTATTTAGTCCTTGCAATTGATGAGACTAGTGGGTCTGCCATCAAAAATAAGTGGTAGTCCGCACCCCTGTAGGGAGAAAAAAGAGAAAAAAAAAGAAAAGGAAAAAAAAAAAAAAAAGGGGCGTGGGGGGGAAGGAGAAGGCAGAGGAGAAAGGGAGGGGTATAGAAACCTAAAGCAGGTAAAAGATACACTGCAGCAGTAACTAAACAAGAGATGTAGAAAAGTCGTCAGTCCCAGGCTCACAGAGAGCCTCTATCGAGAACTAGAACTACTGGGGGGGGTATAAAAAAAATAAGGAAGATAAGAATCTGATACACACTTCTGGGCTCCATGGTCTCCGGAGAAGAATCAGAATAGAAGAAAGAAGAATGGCTGGCCAATGAGAAAGCATCTCAGAAAGAAGAGGGGGGGAAAGGGAAAGATGGAGAGAGACAAGATAGGGATAGAACCACTAGCGATGGGCCAAAGCTTAAACAACTACCAGAAAATTATTATTAAAATCCTCCGGATATCTATGAATATGTCAGCAAAGAGCATTATAACTTTGAAATCCAGATTTACTCCCGGGGGCGTTGTTAATGAGTATAGGATGGGCAGAACTGCTTCGGGAGCACATCTATGAGGGGCATTAGGGCACGGGTTGGCGGGCTGTGGGTTGGCGCGATGTGCGTAGGGCTCATCCCCTGATTTGATGTTCAAAGTATTACTACTGTAACCTAGAAAGAAAACACAGGTGATGAGTGAAACTCCAATACTTCCTCAGCCTCAGAACGTACATGGAATTGAAGGTTCCAGAACACTTTCCGTAAATAAGATTCCACTAGGCATGTCTGGGAGGTTCAAGGCAGCTTAAGGGAGAAGGAGGAACCGTCAAGAGGAAAAAACGGAGCCTTTCATCATGCAACACAGGGAAACAGAGTCAATATTTCACGAAGATGGTCAGAGTTCCAGAATACCCCCTCCTAAAACATGGAGAAATAGAAAGAGAGAGCTTATTCAACCGCTTGGGCAGAGCCCCCTCAGGCGAGCAGCTCAACGAGGACACGCTAAGGAGTTCGGGAAGTCCGAAAAGCATCTTTCCTACATAAAGATAATTGGAAAAATGTCAAAATGCAAGTGTCCACCATGCTGGGATACGCATCTAATGGAGAAAAACAGTAAAGAAAAAGAGTTACAGACTCCAAAATACACCCCATCATAAAGGGATGTGCATCTGAGAGGGAACCCTTGAAACAGGTTAGCAGGGGTGAGAAGAGGGAAGAGTCAGTAGGGATGACGGCGGCGTCGAGCTCTCCTCGGCAATGCTCAGGATGTAGGCGCCATTCCAGTAGGGGGGACCACTGAATGGCGGGCAGGTTTGGCCAGGGTTGACATTTGGATATGCAGTTCCTGTAACAAGGATGGGATGTCAGTTCTGGAGTGCAGATTGCAATACTGTTCACATGTCGAACCATCAGAGCGAAGGGAAACGTAAGCAATAAAGAAGTTCCGTTCCCGGAGGTATTCGTCAGAAGCGGCTTCAAAGTTGCCCTTTTGAAGCCAGGGTATGTCGAGAAAGGTTTGCTAGCAGTAATAGAGACGCCTCTTATATTTGAGTCGACTGTGCGCTTGCGGGCTAGTCTCAAAATGTTCCTCTTCAATTGAAAGAAATGAATCCTTGTCAAATAACGTCCGGGGCCGTTAGGATCCAGAGTAGGGGGGACGCAGGGCCCGGTGAGCTCTGTCCATTTCAATGTAGGTGTTAGCGAGGCCGCTCAGGTGACTGTTGAAAATACGTGGATCGAGCACATGGTTGTTATATGGCTTGTGGTACCCACGGATTAGGAAGCCCTTGGATTCAGGATATTATTGCGTTCTCGACCTGCTGTTTTCTAAGTCGTGCCAGTTGTGTTGAGAGCAAAGAATCTGCAGCTTGTGGCCCGTAGTAGATGTAAAACTTGTATGACGCTGTTACGATTCCTTGATGCTTGGTCTCAATGAGGTAAACTTTGGAGAGAGAGTTGACAGGCTCTGTTCGGAACGAGCAAGATTCCTGGTCCACGTGTGCATTCAGGTCGACTATCTGACGCGTATTGAGGTCATATCAGACTTGGATACAGTGATTGGGTTAATGCTTTGGGTAGATCAGCAAGAGTGACCAAGTTTATCATCAGCAGAAGGGTCGAGGCGAGGTGGGGGAGACTGAGAGGAGTCCGCCAAAAAACTGATGTGATGACCGGCGCCAGAAGGTAGGAAGTCCATACAGAATTCTGAGGGGCCTGCCCATGGGATGTAGAACGTTGGAGGGTGTATGGCGCAGAGGGGGCTTGTGCTGCTCGACAATCCACGAGAGCCCGTGGACCAGTGAGGTGATGGTGTGGGTGATTGCGGGTGGGCGCATGCGCCATGGTACCTTTGAAAGGTGAGATGGGTCCATTTGCACAAGTGAGCGGTTTTGCGAGGGATATTGGTTTATGCGGGGGAGAACGGGTCTCCATAGTAAGGGTGTTGAAGAGTACCAATAGCCCAGGCATGACTTGTGATTGGGGGAACTCTGGGACTGAGGGGACCCTTGAGACAGCGGGACGGGGGGTCCAAATATGATATGCCACAGGGGTAGATATCAGGGTGTGCGTCTGGACGTCCAATTGGGACAGCAGCCCCGTCCCCCCTGACCAAAAATCAGCCACATCAGGTGACATCAAGGTTGTACTGTCAGGTTCTGCGGGATAACTAGAGGCGAACACTTTAAGGGGGCAAGGAGAAGGCAGTCATCAGTATGTCTATGAGGAGAGTGTTGTGTCCCCAAGCCCATCCTGTACCTGGCAAGGGTGCGCAGCAGGATAAGAGTCCATGGCTGTGGGGCCTCTGGTCGGAGGTCCCCGACCTTCAGAGTTGCCGGAGCGTGGTGGATCTTGATTATAGCAGCGGAGGGTCCAGCGCTTGGAGAGGCAGCCAGGTCCGGGCTGAGCGCAGACACCGTCGGGCGGGGCTGCTGTGCAGAGAGCAGGGTAGGAAAGGTTGCCTGGTTGCAGTGCCGTCACAGACGGGGCGTCGGGAGATTGCGGTCCTGAGGCGCTAGTGGCTCTGTAGGAAGCAGCGGGAGCCATGCTGGGAGGTCCCGCTGCGCAGGTACTACGTCGGTGGTCCGGACGGTGTAGAGCGCGCCCCATGTTGCCGCTGCGCGTGGTGTCACGCCGCGTGTCCATGACAGGAGAAGGACGCCGCCATCTTCCTCATGGCCTCCCGCAGTCTCCGGCCGGCTGGAAACCAGCAGGTACGCGGTGAAGTGCTGTTACGATCTCCCCTGGGGCGACGGGGGATGAGAGCAGACTTGGCCCCTCTTTTTTAGAAGCTTTCCCCACATAAAAATGTAGCAGCCAGCAAAGGACAAGGGATTAATGGCCCGGAGCCCAGTGAAGCACGTCATTCAGGTTTTCATAAGCCAGGCCACGCCCAAACGTTTAAATTTTATTCCCGATGTACAGAGTCCTGCTTTGCCTCCATACCATTATCCTATGTTCCCGGAGTGTTGGAGGTGTGGCTTGGAAAGCGCAGGGTACTATTGACCCACCATATGGTGGAAAATGTGCTGTGAGCAGATACAGGGTTGGTTTTTGGTAGCAAGGTGATTCGTGTTGCTTCAATTATCACCAGGGATAAAGCTTCTGACATGACCAAAAAGCTGCTACATGTTGGACATCATACCACCTACAGATTAGTACCATTACAGGGTATAGCCTAATTATCTTTATGTTGGTGCAGCCAGGTTGCTATTCCAGGCTCAGGAGATCCACAGGGGGTTCCCTGCATATCTGATGGTATAGAAAGAAATTTTCTTTCTGCTAGCACATGGAGGAAATCAGAGCAGAAAAAAAGAGCAGTGGGTTTTCGATAGGTATAGGTGCTATCCTTGGCTTTGACTGGATGGCTTTCAGCACTTCTCCAGCCTACGCCACATTCAATGAACTGGTGGAGTCATGTCTGTACGAGACTGCTTATACTAAAGCTGGGGCGACAATCTTAGGTTTCATTATCAGAAAATCCGTGCACCCGAGAATGGGGACTCGCACTACTCTGCATTTTGGTTAGAACCCTTGAATGACGTAAATGTTAATTTGTTGTTTACTGTATACTTAATTGGTGGTCTGTCTCTCCTAGGTCGGAACTTCTTTTAGTGTACTGGTTTTAAGGATTTCGGGTGTGGCACAGATGACCACTGCGCTATTTGTATGGCACATTAGTCAGCTTATTGCGTTTTATTTATTTTTTTTATTTATTATTCCTTATTTTTTTCTGAGCAATCCTCCTAAGAGAAACTATGTGCGTGGATGTATATTTTGTTTTATGGTTCCTAAATGTGGATTAATATTAATATTGATTATTTATCCTCCTGACTATAAGATAGAGGGAGAAACAGGCTCGCCCGAAATACGCTGAACTCAAGACTCCTATCATTGCTTTTTTTTTTGTTAGGTTTGTGACTTTTATGTGCTTCATGGTGGATCCAATTATGATATCGTATAGAACAGTGTTTCTCAACTCCAGTCCTCAGGACTCCACAACAGGTCATGTTTTTCAGGTGTCTCCCACAGAATGCATGACTTAAATTATTTCCACTCTGTGCAGAATGCTACTTGACAATATTATATCACCTATGCAATATGAGAAAATCCTGAAAACTTGACACTGTGTGTAGGGTCTTTCAGGATTGGAGTTGAGAAAGATAACATGCTATAGAACATTGTTGCTGTCTTGTCATGTTGATATATTTTTTTTTCATATTCAAGAAAAGGCTTTATTAATGTGTACAGAAGGAGAGTGAAAGCACTGATATGTTAACATTACATCAGAGTGAATTTGCGATGTACAAGACAGAAGGCCGATAGCCTATGGTCAAACAATCAGCAGAATATGCAAGGAAAATCTCAGCAGGAGATAGTATAAAAAGAAACGTATCAAAAATATCACCATTAATACAAACAGGCAACAGACTTAATAAAGTAACAATAGATTACCAGTGTATCATAAAGAAAAATGGTTTGAAAGAAAAATTGGCTGATGCTTAACGGGACTTTATGAGTCCAATCAAGATGATGAAGTAAAACTTAATTGGCACGCTAAATGGACAGACAAGACAGACAGGAGAGAAATTCACAGACCACAGTGGAGGGGGGGGGGAGGGGGAATGGAGGAGAGAGGCGAAGAAAAAAAAAATTGGAGAGGGGGGGGGCGAAGGAAGAGACATTGAGGGCAATAAAATAGGGGGGGTTATGAACAGAAAAGAGAGGGGATGGTTATCAACTGTGACAGACACCACAGACTCACCTAGCTAAATAGTGAGGGGAACGTAAGGGTGGGGGTGTGTTCACAAATTGAGCCTGGGGACTCGTCTTGCCAAGGACCGGTATTTGTTCCCTCTGACGGTATGCTAAAAAGCTCTTCCATGTGGTAAGTGGAAGTAACTTCAGCGAATCCATTTCTCCAAAGGAGGAGTCGGTTTCGTGGATTTCCAGTCGCTCGCGAAATGAACGGGTCTTAGCCGCTTGAGTAAGTGCCTCAGGAGGGGAGTTTTAATAGTTGAGACTCATATCAAACATAAAATAATAGGGCGGCTTCAGGTGTCCTAGGAAGTGCCAGTCCGTGGTTTCCATAATGGACTGGGACACCACAATCCAAAGCTTTGCAAAATGGACAGTCCCACATATGTGCACCATGGTTCCCATGGCAACCCCACAGCGCCTAGCACATTCTCGGAAACCTGAAGGGTACCATTTATGTAGGACTAGGGCCCTTGTACCACTTGACAGTATACTTTAGACTGGTTTCTTGAGCCTTTGTCGCTATAATGCCTTGTGGGTCAGAGTGAAGCATTTGTGCCATTGTGAGAGAGTGAGAAATGTTTATTAAGTTCTTTTCCCAAGCGCACAGTAGGCGGGCGGAGATCAGACTGATCAGGCAATGGAGAGTTCATTGTACTGGGATAGGAATAGGAATGCTTTGGAGATGTGTTTTGAGACACAATCTGTTAAAACTAGCAGGGGTCGCTTGAGCTTTGAAGGGTATTGCGCCAAGAGAAGAGAGAATCGTGTCGGAGCTGCACCTAGTGGAAGCGAGAGATTTTGATAGACGGACTCTGTGACTAACATGGACAATGCACAGGACGGTCACCCACAATTTACCTGGTTAAGAGCAAGGGTGTTTAACTTGGAGATTCTGGAATTCGGGTAAAAACCATTCCGGCAGGGAAGGCAGATTGTCCAGAATAAATGGGCATGAAGAGGGCTCCTTATTTGTCGACCAGAGCAATGATTATAATTTATCGCGAGTGAATTGAAACCATGGTGTGCCAGTAGAAAAGGAACACGTTGTATTTTTTCACAAGGAGGCATTCCAGACCCAGGGAGCGAAACATGGGATAGGAACAAAGCGTCACTTGCTATGCGAGTCAAAACCTTCCTTCACCCCGGCACACCAGTCAGACCCGTGAGTAAGCCGGATGCTAAGCAACTATCTCCTACAGTCCGGCAATCCAAGCCAAGCCCGCAAGTTTTGTGCCTAGTTAATGTAGTGTATGGATTGCGCTGCGGGACGGGAAGAGGACCAAATGTAAAATATTGTGAAGAGTCTTCTGCAGGCGTTCAGAAATGAATACGGATTGAATATGGGAATGGTTTGGGTGAAATAAGAATGGTGGCAGGACCGGTTCTTCCTTAAGTGATGTTAACCCTCCAAGCCAGTGAATCCGTTTTTTTTTGGCCCAGGAGCCATTAGTCCCGAGTGATTGTCCATCAAAAATAGTTTTCAAAATTCAGGAAGAAAAGTTTTGGGACAGTTCGAGGGGATAACAATTCCCAGTTAGGGGGTGGGATTTTTTTAAGGCCTTGATGTGGTCACATGAAGGATTATGACCTCGCTTAAGGTGATTCAAAACTGGGAGGAGGACAAGCCAATATTTAAAGCTTCAGATTAGAACATTTATTTTAAAAGTTCGGGACAACAGATACCAAATTTGTGAGTTAAGGACATATGTGGAGGGAGAGAGTGGTGGCGGGGTCAGTAACATACATCAAGGAGGTTCTCCACATAAGTCGAGCACTAATTAGGTCTTGTCCAGCCAATTTGATGCCCTTTGTAGTTCTGGGTTGTTTACAGATCGCGAGACGTAAGTTTTCCATAACTACACACATACATGAGAGGGATAGGGTACCCCCTGCTGTGTTGCCATTGCGAACTGAGGAAGACTCTGAAAGCGTACCATTAATTTTCAATTTGGCAGTAGGGAACTGATAGAGGGCAGGAATTTTGAGAGATAAATCAGGTCCCAGACCCCAAATGCCGAAGACGTCGAGGACAAAGAGGTCTCAGGACTATCTATCAAAGGCTTTTTCGGCTTCCAGGGATAGGACTATAAGGGGATTTTGCGGGGAGTTTGAGCATAGTGTATAGATATCATTGTTTTTAAAGTGTTTTCCCGAGCTTTACCTTGCCTGGGAGACAAACACTACTTGATCAGGGTGTATTGATTTGGGGAGGAATAAGGTTTAGTCTATTTTGTAGTAAGGCGTTTGGCATAAATTTTTAGGTCCATCATATTTAGAGAGAAATCGAGGCGGGAGAGCTTCCTCACGAGGAAGGTTATTGCCTGTTTTGGTTATAAGGGAATTGTGCGCTAATTGAGGATGGGCATGACAGAAAAGGATTTGTGCGATGAGACAAATTAAGGCCTGGATAGCAGTATGGGAGTAGATCTTTCCGTTGAAAAACGTTTTGTAATATTTTCATGTAATTAAACCGTTTCTGGACCTGGGCTCTTGCCCCCCGGTAGGAGTCCCGCAATCACTGAAAGCGTGTTCCTGGGCAGAGAATGGAGACTCAAACTCGGAAGGATGCATTCAGGTTGGACGTGTGGAGATTAGGGAATTCGGACCAACGGGAGGGCTGAAGGAGATGGAAATTATATAAATTAGTTGTAAAAAGTAAGAAATTCCTCACTAATTTATTTCGTGGTATGGATAGGCCGCCATTCGTGGATTTATGATTCGTGGATGGATTCTGGGATATATGCGATTTAGTATCTGGTGTGTAATGCTCCAGCCAGCATCCTCCCACTCTTTTTCCATATTTCATAGAATACTTACTTCTACTTGAGAGTAATCGCCGCAAGAGGGACTCAGCAGTTGTTTAAACCTCCGTCTCGCAGAGAGCAGTTCCTGTAATGTCTCTGAGGACAGAGCGTGTTTTGCTGCCTGAAGTTCTAAAGAAATTATGACTCTAGATAAAGCCGCGTCCAATTTAGACGCACATATCTCTCTTCAGCAGTGAGCCATGTGATCAGAAACACCTCGTTTGACCATTTTGCTGGTTCCCACTTAACAGTTGGGGGCAGTGTGTCTTCTACTAGGATTCTGCTAAAGTTTGGAGGATGGAGAGTGTTGCCACGCAAACAAATCCAATAATAGGGACTCGTTTAGGCGCAGCGACCAGAGTGGGGTCGTTTGAGAGTGTTGGAAGGCATTGGCAATTAATAGGACGCGGGTGATCTGACGGGAATGCTACCTAGAACTGAGGGTGGAGGATACCCTATGGAAGAGCACCGTGAGACACAGATGTAGTCTAAGCGGCTATACACGTTTTATGGGAGTGGAGTGTAAAAAAAAATAAATAAAATGAGTGTGTATGATAATTTGTCGCGATATAAAATTTAACTTTTACATTCACAATTTAAAATGATATGCTGGACTGAGCATTAAATACATAAAGTCAAGAAAAAACCACATACAGTGGCCAATGCAAAATAAACGGCGCAAACTAATAAACTACTAACTTGACGAGTCACTGGGGGGTCTCAACACCAGTGTAAATTACTTAAGCACTAGTCCGACAAGGGCGACCCACAATGGTATGGAGACTATCACCATATAGACTGATCCATATTACCCTTTCCGTGGTGTAATCATACAGTGTCCCTAATGTTGTTCGACCCACCACAGTCTCTTCAGGGAACCAATGATGTGATGTATATAATTAGAAATGGAATAAATATTTCAAAACAGAGGGTATAAAAGTAAAATTTAAACCCCCTTTTTATGCGCCCCATATTGATATATTAAGATGACAAAAACCCTAAGTACGGTTAATGCATTCAAAAATTTGTGGGGTACATGCAGCCCAAACATGGGAATGGGAAAACAAGTGATGTTTTAAATAAAATGCCAACACTTCCCCTCAAAAGAAAAAAAAAGCAGAAAACCCCAAACGCAGATACACGTTTCAAAGAAAAATCTGTTTCCAACAAGGAGTCTGTAGATTATTTTAAAGCAGGTCATGAGTGTATGGTATAAGACACGGAAGGGGGTATGGTGTCCCGCCGTTTTTTTGAAGCACAAGCAGCCCTTAAAAGTGACGGGAGCCGGATGTACATAGCTGTCACCGTGGAAACCGGTCAAATGCTTGCTCCGCCCCCGTCACTTCCCCGGCAGGGCGCAAAATCCGGGCAGTGATTCCGCCCGGTGTGGTATGTGTTTACGCGCGCTTATCGCGCAAACGTCACTTCCCCCCACACTTGCCGGTGCCGGAAAAAACCCCCTTCCCTCCCAAACAAGGGGAAAACGACAAGTAAGTGGTTCTGGGGCAGTACTTTAATATACAATGTGAAAAAACAATGGCCATTCAGGTGGGGCACGATGACAAACTCAACCGCGGGAGTGGAGTAAAAAAACTGAAATCTTTAGTGTTTGGATGCTGCAGCCTCCAGGGATACAAAGCTGTAAAAGGGCAAACGCTTTTTTTTAAACCCTTTAATACTGAAAAGGACAGCGAGGATCTGCCAGAGGAATTGTCCATGACAGGTCCAAGTGACATCAGTCTCCACACAGGAACACTGTGCCTTGTAATTATAGGGAATCAATTTCTGCACTAGGTGGTTAAAGAAACTGGCCTGTCCCCTGGTTGGGGGCATACGCGTTTAACAATAGTGATTGGAGTGCCCCATGCAAAATTGAGGATCAAATCACATAATATCGCGCATTGACATCATGCCCCATTACGACCTGAACCCGGTGTGCCAAGGATCTATGAAATCGCCAAATCAAATCCCGCACCGCCCCTAGAACCTGGACTCCTGATAATCGGCTAAGAACCAGTGTGGTATAATATTTTACTGCCGATCTTAGTGCATTGCCCATCCTTGAGTGCGTCTCCTTAAAAGAAAACTATTTTAGTCCTATTTGTTATGGAAGTGATAGAGTATTTGATACTCTACTCGCGTATGTTAACGACCTTTAGTGCATTAAACGAGTGCAATGGACAAGTCCTGGTCATTTACAAGTTCAGGAATGAAGAAGCGTGGTGGGTGGGGGAGAAAAAAAAAAAAGGAGGTGGGCAAGCGTACATAGAGGCAGGGGGAAGGGAAATGTAACACAGACACTCACACTCAACAAGAAAAGACAACAAACCAGAGAGCAGGTAAGATGTAAACCTGCAGCTGGAATTAACTAAATGACTTATTTAAAGTCAGTTGGCCCCAAGGCTAACTTGAAGTAATGCTTAAACGGGCCCAGACCCTATTGGGGAGGGGAGAGGAAATTCAAATTGGACATATAGTGTCCGATTTCCTCCACAAAAAAGCAAAAAGGTAATATTAAAGAATGCTGGCTAGTACTTTATCAATGGAAAGAAAACTGTCCACTACAGGGAAAAAGAGAGGAGGAAAGAAACCTGTCGGCACTGAGCCATGAGAACTTGCAAATAAGGCAACAGTGAATGCACACTCGCTGTCAACATGATAAGAATAGGTACAGCAATCACAGACAACGCCTCAAAAAGTGAAAGACAATAGCAGTAAGGGGCATATATAGTCCCCGGGAGGCACCTGGATCCTCATGGAGGGGTAGAGACCATGGGGATGTCAGTTCGGTGAAGGTCGTCAGTCTGTTGTTCCTGGGAGGAAGTTCCCTTGGTGAGACCCAAGGACCACGAGCCGAAGGCCCGCCTAACGGAGATTTGTCCATGGATGGCCAGGGAGGAAGAGATAATATCTGATTTTTAGGTCCTGAAGAACAGAAGGGATGTCATCTGTATAGCGAATGACAAACTAATTATCTCCATCCGCGTAAGAAAAGAAGCAACGTGAAGCCCCAGCGGTAGGGGAAAATTACGAAGTCTGTAGAAAAGGACAAGAGGCTTTCAGGGCGTTGCCCTTTGGGCCAGAGAGTGTCTGAGAGGTCCATGGAGCATCATTATGGGAGTGATCCTTGTAAAAGACCTTTGTCGCTGGTGGGCCCTGCGTTAGAATGTCCTCTTTTTATTTGGAAAAAAATGGACATCCTACAGATAATGTCCCTGGATCTTTTTGTGATCTAATGGCAGGGGACCGGAAGGGCCCTGGTGGGCTCTGTCCATTTCAAATGGGGGTACCGATAGCCCCTACCAATATTTCTTTAGTAATGTTCGTCAGTACCGAGTGGATCGTACAGTATGCGTAATTTGACACAGGCAGCCTCTACCTAAAATTGTAAAAGCACCTACATCATGTTCTCTAAGTCATCAATGTTAGCTGCTGTGTACGCGAAAATTTGGGTTGAGAATTTTGATATGTATGAAGATTTCAGAGCTTGAATGGACATTAAAGTTCAACTGCTGAGTCCTGTATCCAGAGTAGACAACTTAGAATTCAATGATCACAGTTCCAGAGCGAAAAAATGGGAGAATTCCATGTTTGCACTCGTCCACCAGCGCTGTTCGGCACAATCCTGATAGATCAGATCTAAGTTAGCATTGGATTGCGTATAATCGAAGTAAGTCCAGCACAACGTGATCGGCTGCTATTCTCATCAGTCAGATTGATATGTGCATAGAGCCTGGAGAACTCCGGGAGTCATCATGATACAAGTTCCCAGAAGGAGCCGTTACTGAGTGTTGAAGTATAGCTGGGATCCCAACTAAACTGTTTGGAATAGGCAGCAACGCATGATGTTGAGTTACAGGTGGAGGATTGGAAGCTACCCGGCCTCAGCACTTCATGATGGTGAGCAGTGGGCAAAGTAGGCCCTTGAGCAGGGCTTAGCGCTGATATATAAGCAGGACCATCCCAGGAGGAGCCCGTGGACCATCGTGGTGAAGGATTTCCTATTGGCAAGGGGTGCAGCATGCCATGAGACCTTGGGGAGCTGTGAAGTCAGGTGTAGAGGAAGAGCATGTGGTCCAGCCAGCTTTGGTGTCTGGACAATCTTGAATAGCCCTGCCTGACAGCTTCAGGCTACAGCAGTGGCGAGGCAAAATCAGACCCAGTGGTATGCACTCGTATTTTGGAACTCTGCAGCACCGTAACCCACCAGAGGCAGATTGCCGGTGGTATGACCCCCCTCGAGCGGGTCAAATTTGTAGCAGTGCTCCGAGGGGGGTACAGGATGGAGTGTCCAGACTGGTAGGTGGCCTAGCCACCTCTCCCAAGGGAGTTCACAGGTGGGGAGAGTGGCACATTTCCCCATGGGTGTCTAGGGTGCTGTGGCGGGAGAAGTCTCGCGATTACGTGGACTGGGGAGTCCCAGAATAGATAGGGCGTAAGCATACAGGGCCCCCATTGGACAACAGTG
Organism: Phyllomedusa bahiana; assembly: GCA_025379985.1. Classification (NCBI taxonomy): domain Eukaryota; kingdom Metazoa; phylum Chordata; class Amphibia; order Anura; family Hylidae; genus Phyllomedusa; species Phyllomedusa bahiana. The sequence goes on from JAODAL010029785.1 coordinate 47,078, forward strand.
GTACCTTGCTGAACGGATTCCTGGTCAGCTGCCCCCTCTGTACAGTTCTCGTTGCCTCCAGCTCCGGGCGGCAGGGGCGAAGTCCTCCCGACGCTGGTTCTGGTGGGAAGAATGAGGCGCCCGGGTAGCTGAAGCTGCAGCACCTTCTGTCTTTTGCCACACCGTCTCCGGCCTCCAGCCCGCAGAAGGGTGGAGTCCCCCGCAGGCAGCTTGATGATGAAGGGAAGAGGCTCCGGCAGATACAAACCGTGCCTTCCTTCGCCCATCCCCGACTCTTCCGGTCCGGCCATAAGGGTTGGAAGTCCCGGCAGCAGGCCTGATGGAAAGGGAGAGGCGCCGGCAGCAGATAACAGGCGCCTCCCGCGCATCGGTCTCCGCGCTCCGATCCAGCAGCAGGGTGAATCACCAGCGGGCAGCTGCCTGATGATAGGAGAGGCGCCGGCACAGATACTTGTGTCCCCTCGCCTGTCTCCCGATGCTCCAGGGCCCGCAGCAGATGAATGTCCATTGCGGCAGCAGTGTAGAACAGCACCCGGGCATATTCACGTCCACGGCTCCCATCACCGCCCGCGGAGGCCCCGGCGGTGCCCAGGGGCAAGGGGGTCCGGGGCGGGACTACGAAAGCCAAGGTGGGGCATTGCCCATCTTTGCAGCCGCGTGGTGCTCGGCCTCACCGGGGGGACGGGTTTTCCCGGGGCTCGGGGGGAAGCACCCAGGTGGATCGATGGGTGGGATCCGGCGTCCCCAGCACGAATATTCCCTTTCCGGGGCGAGTGCGGGACGCAGAAGGGCGGGAGACTCGAGGTAAGTGCCACCGCCTGTTACTGGTCCTGCGGGCCCTGGGGGCGGGGGGTCCCGACGCTGAACGGGAAAAAAAAACGCCCCAAAATCGCCCTGGGGGAGAAGGGTGTGCGGAGGTTTTTGGGCCTTTTTTCTTAGAAGCTTTCCCCATGGTTTTCCCAAAATGCCAGCTAAAAAAAGTAAAATTGGGGAGAGTTCGAAGGACACGTCTTTTACTCCCTGCTCGGCCCCCCCCAACGGATATATTTTACTTCAAAAAAGCTTTTGAATGAGAAAAAAATCGTTTCAGCCCGAAAAAAATCCCCGCCTCACTGACATCCATAGGTGTTAGTAAAAAAATTATTGGGCGCACAAAAGGCGCCCGGGGGGCAATTCAAAAATAGAAAAATGTTTGCAATTTTTTTTATGGTAAACCAAAACAAATGGAAACCCTACATTTTGGATTGGGGGATGCGTAAACCCGGATACAAAGAACACATTTTTTCCGAAGAATCAATCGTAAAAAAAAAAAAAAAATGCCGAAAATGGCGAAGCACTTTTTTTCCCTTTTGCCCCACTTAAATTTTTTTTTCCGTTCCCCCGTTTTCCCATGGTAAAACGTAAAAAAAAAGAAAAATTCATCTTGTTCTGCAAAATAAAAGCCCCATATGTCAATGTAGGTGGGAAAAAAAAAAAAAATTTTAAAGGCTTTCAGAAGGCAAAAAGGAAAAAAATTTAGAGCCAATTTTTATGACCTCCGTCAAAAGGGGTAAGGGCACGAGGAGACATTATGTCAATAAACTTGGCGCTTTGTAATTCAGAGGGGAATTTCATTTTTAGTATAAAACAGAAAAAATTACTGAATATGACTCCCAAATGATTTGTCCTACTGCACACAAAAACCCAAATATAATATACAACAGCCGTGCGGAGGACGGGGGCGGGGTTTTTACTGCGTGACAATATGCCTTTCCAGTTTACTCCAAATCCTTTGAAGATACGATTCCTTAACTTTTAAAGTGTAAGACGGCACCAGGAAACATTTGGGTAAATTTTCTCCCCAGCATTTTAAATTAAAGACTTGAAAAAAAAAATCACAAAGCTTTTGCAGGGAATGCTCATTGGGTGTCAAGGCAACTATCGTCAAAGAGGCACAATTAGATTCCGTTCTAAAAAAACCCAATCAGATAAAACCAGCCCAGCAGGGTTAAAGGGGTTTTGCCACAAATAAAATTACGGGGAAACTTGCAAATTAAATAAAACTTTCCCAAACATCATTTTAAAAATTCTGCCTGTTTTTTTTAGGCTCCTTTAGTGATCCATTGTTTACAGCTCATCCCAGGGGATCGACCAGGGCTGAGAGCTCCTCGCTGGTCGCACAGTCAGACATCACCTTCCTCTCAGGCGCTACGGTGTTCAACCCCCAGTTGGCAATTTTTACCCCCCTCTGTACTCCTTATAACACACACACTCCTGCTTTTAACGAGGGGCCCAACCCCCCGGGGTCATCCTACTCCCGTCCTCTGTGCTCCTTAGTAAAACCACACACTCATGCCGAGCGAGTGTCCCAACCCCAGGTGTGTCATTCATCCTTCCCTGGCTCCTTTGTAATCACACACATTTACTAGAGCGAGGTCCAACCCCCGGGGCTGTACCTACCCCTCCTTTGCTCCTTAGTAACACACACATCACTGTGAGCGAGTGTCCAACCCCCGGGTGTATTTTCCCCGTCCTCTGTGCTCCTTATAATCACACACACTCACTGCGGGATGTCCAACCCCCGGTGGTACCCACTCCTTCCCCTGGTCCTTAGTAATCACACACACCACTGCTGAGCGAGTGTCCAACCCAAGGGGGTGTCATTTTTACTCCCCTCCCCTGTGCTCCTTTAATCACACACATCACTGGAGCGAGTGTCCAACCCCGGTCTGTCTTCTACTCCCGTCCCGTGTTCCTTTGAAACACACACATCACTGGAGCGAGTGTCCCAACCCCAGGTGCTGTCTTCTACTCCCTTCCCCCGTACATTTGTAATCACACACACTCACTGCTGAGGGTGCCCCCCCCGGGGGGGCTGTCATTTACTCCCGTCCCCGACCCTTATAAAACCACACATCAGCTGGGAGGTCCAACCCCAGGTGCGTCTTCTATCCCCTCCTCTTCCTTCTTTGAATTATTTAAACAAGCAAAAAAAAAAAAGAAAACCCCAGTGGGACTTGCATTGAGAAAAAAAAAAAAATGCACAGGACCCTTTTGCGCAAGGGAAAAAACTTTAACCCTTGTAGACTCCCAGCTCTATACAAAAAAAACCTTTCTTTTCAAGAGGAAAGGCCTGGGGATGTCATCCTGCTGTTCACACGATATGAATTCAAACAAATCACACACCCCCCCTTTTGAACACACAAGCTAAGACTGTGCAGGGGGTGTGAATGAATCTTTTCAAAAACCCCTTTAACGGGGCGAGCAGGAAGGTCTTCCGAAATTGAAAGAGATTTCCCCCTTTTTCTCCAATGGCACCTAATATTTTTACAAATTGACCCTTTCCTGGAGATAAGAGAACCCTGACTGCGGGAGACCAGTTCCATTGGGGTATCCCGGCGGGCCAGCTCCTTTTTTTTACCAAATTCACCCCCAGGGAACAAATAACCTATGGGGAAAAATAAACACAACCCTTTTTTCTAACCCCAAAGTCCAAATAAAATTCCCCCCAAATCCCATCTGTGCTAAGGACTTCACCCCGTGGAAAGTTTTCAAAGCCCCCATTGCGGGGTCCTCATCCCCAAAAACCCAAACTACGATTAAAAACAAGGACAATTTATTTTCTTTGAGCCAAATAACCCGGTTTTGGAGATCCACCCCAAATCCTCCCCCCACCCTTTTACAAAGTGAACTTTAATGGGCTGGCTTGTCTTAGGAAATACTGAATCAGGGGGTTTTTAATAAACCTCACAGATTAAAGGCGAGAAAAAGTTGCAAGTTTCAAAAAACCAGAGCACATTTCTTTAAACCTTTACCAAATTCTCCAAATAGTGTATAACAGGCCTCAAACCCCAAAACTGATGAATAATTTACTACTGCACTAAAAGTGTCCTAAACCCATTCTAGATAAACCCTTCCTTTTAGGGGTGCATCAGCTCCTCAGGGCACTATAGCTACAGACCTGTTTTTTTTGATC